>BHFT01015327.1:0-13588 GCA_004320025.1 Laticauda laticaudata | reverse complement strand
CCTCCCCCCCCCCCCGAGTCAGGGAGGCACGGCGAGCCGAAGAAAGACTCTTCGCCCCGTAAGTAAGCCTACTCGGACAGGGTGAAGAAGAGGCGATGGCTTGCTGAAAGGGATTGGCTCGGCCATCCCTTTCCTCCCCACTCCTCCTCCTCCTCCTCCTAAGGAATAAAGAACGGCGCCTGCAATAGACAGTGGTTCGCATTGAAGGGGCTGCAATCGCCTGCCTTCTTCCTCGTCGGCATCTCAGGACTCTGGGGAAGGGGCCCGAGAAGATCGTCGGGAGGGTGATTTCCCCCCCCCTCTTTCCTCTCTCTCTCTTTTTTTTTTTTTTTTTTTGTGTGTGTGTGTGTGTATCTCCCCCCCTCCCCCCGGTCCTTTGTGGTCTTTATTTTTTTTTTTTTTACCTTTTCCTTTCCTTTTCTTTTGCTTGCATGTGCAAACTGCACTCCAACCCTCCGGGGCAACGACGAAGAAGAGCGGACGTCTCCAGGTCAATGGAAAGCTAAAGAGCATCGATCTCTTCTTGTCCTCGCTTGCACTTTTCCCGTCGGATCAAAGGAAGCGCAACGCCACCAGTTCAACGCTCTCTTGCAGCTCCCGGAGCTTTGCGCGCTCTTCGTTATTCCCGGTTAAGGAGCGCCGCTTTTTTTTTTTTTTTTTTTTAGTTTGGGAAACGGTTTTTTTCCCCCTTTTTCTTTTTTTTTTTGGGGGGGGGGTGAGTGTCTTCCGCCGAAGAAGGAGGTTCGATCCGAAAAAACCCGGCTCTCATCCAACGGCGGGCTTCCCCAACACCGTTCAGCGGAGCTTCTCGGCCATCCCGCTGAAGTTAAAATAACTCCGCTGCTATTTTTTTTTTTTTATTAATATTATTATTATTTATTTGTCTTGGGTCGCTTCTCTCAATATAGTCCTTTCCACGAGAAGGGGGGAAAAAAAAAAGAGATCAGACTCCCCCTACAGTTTAAAGTAGGTTATTATTATTATTATTATTATTTTAAAAAAAACTATTGGAAAAAGCAAGAAAGAGCAAAAAACAAACAAACCAACCCACCTCCCGTCGTTCAAATAACCCACCTGAAGATTTTCCACGCGAGTCGGAGTGGGAATCGGAGACTTGATATTCACGATCCCAGATGTTTGGGGATTAAAACCTCGCGGCGTTTCTTTGGTTGCGGGGTGGAGGAGGCTCAGTTGGCCACTTTGCAGGACTTTTTGAAAGAGTTCAGAAGAAGAGGTCGGCAACGTCGGAATCGAGCGCGGCGAGGAGAGGAGAGGCGTTCGATTATTGATCGGCGGTCCCCGTCGCCCNACGTCGGAATCGAGCGCGGCGAGGAGAGGAGAGGAGAGGCGTTCGATTATTGATCGGCGGTCCCCGTCGCCCCCTTTTTCCCAGCGACGAGAGAGCCCTTCCCTTCCCCTGCGAAACCGGACTCGAGAGCCTTTCCCAGAGAAACCTGCCTTGGTCCCTTTGCCCTGAACGCCACCGGCACCAAAGGGGGACCTGATCGCACCAAAAGGATTGGGAGGGAGAAAGGAAAGAAAAAGGAAGAGAATTAAAGGGGGGGGGGCATTTCTTGGGAGGGATTGTTCTCCATCCCCATGAACATACAAAGGTCAACCCCAATCACGATAGCGCGGTATGGAAGACCTCGGAATAAAACCCAAGATTTCGACGAGCTCTCCTCTATAAGACAGACTGAATCCAGCCAGAGTTTCAGCCCCAACCTTGGCTCGCCGAGCCCGCCAGAGACTCCGAACTTGTCGCATTGCGTTTCTTGCATCGGGAGATACTTATTGCTGGAGCCTCTGGAAGGAGACCACATTTTCCGGGCCGTGCATCTGCACACCGAGGAGGAGCTGGTTTGCAAGGTAAACTTTCACCTGCCGCCTTTCCCCTTCCTTGCTTTCCTGCGCACCCAAAGCTCGCGGGCGCAGCGGGGCCTTTCTCTCGTGTCTGGCGAGTTTATTTTTAGAAGGGTGCTCAATCAAAGGAAAGAAAGTGTGTGTGTATGCATGCGTGGGTGTGCTTTGCCCGGGGAAGGGAGCCTCTTGGTTTAGGCGCTGGGTGAAATTTAATTAAACAAACAAAAGCCTGGCGTAATTAAGCGGCTCTCGGCAACTTTGCAGACAATGGGCCACGTTTATAACGGTGGCCTGGAGCCAAAGCCCCGCGCGGGGAGGAAAGACTGGGGGGAAAAAAAGGGGGTGAGAGTTGGGCTTCAAATCGGAATCCCTTGGATGCGGCGCTTTCCTTCCGATTTTTATTTTTTTATTTTTAAACTTGCACCATGCCGATCATTCCTTTTCTCAGGATACTTCTGGGGATGATGGTGGAGAGGGATTTTATCATGTATGTATGTATGTGTATATATGTGTGTGTGTATGTGTCTGTCTGTCTATATCTATCTATCTATCTATCTATCTATCTATCTATCTATCTATCTATCTATCTATCTATCTATCTATCTATCTATCTATCTATCTATCTATCTATCTATCTATCTAATCTATGCCTCCAAGTGAATAATTGCATGCTGGTAGCTTCGCCTTGCCTAAGGCTGCAAGCTTCCCGTGTATCGGTTTCTTTTCCAAAAAACATCATCCGAAGGTTTTGAGTTTGCAGAGCTGATTTTTTTTTTTTAATCCGTTAGCTTGCCCGGCCTTTTTTTTTGGGGGGGGGGGGGTTGTTTTTGTTTTCCTTTTTACAGTGATGGCTTGTTTGCAAACACCGTTCCCCCCACCTTGGAGCAACCATTCAAAAAGCCTTACAGAATTGCATTTTTAAGATGAAACAACGTTGCTTACCCTTGTTGCGTTGCTGGCTCCCCATCCCCCTAACCTCTTTAGTTTCATTGTGAACCGGGGAAGGGGGAGAGGAAACCCCCTTCTGCTTGTCTATGGGGAAACTAGCACCCATTCACCAAGGCCATTCTGTTTCCTTTGTTCCTAAAGTGCTGCGTACAGTATACTCTTCCTGGCTGCTTAATGCACCAGTTTTCTATGCCATTCATCAGTCTAACAGATGGCAACATAGAGAAAATGGTCATTTTTGTGTCTTTTCAATTTTAGGGTTTTTTTTTTTTGTTCCAAAACGCACAGTGAAGGTTTTCTAAAAGAATAAATCAGTAAAGAGATCTTGTAATCCTGGGTTTCATTGATGGCTGGAGGCAAACAAGAAGCCCATTAACATCCTAAAATAATTAAAGTAGCTTTGTACAGTCCTGCTGACTGGTGGATGATTTTTATTTAGATTGTTATGTGGTGGGAAGATTAAATTGCACTCTCTGGCTGCTTGTAAAGACTTGCTTTGCAGGGCAGTATATAAACGCATTCATTGGTCACTTGTGAATCATGGCTCCTGGATGTTAATGGAAATTTAGTTTTCAGTATTTTACACTTTATATTACACTGGGGATTTGATTTTGCTTGTTGTCTATAGCAAGGTGCTGGAAAGGGCTATTGGTATCATTATTTAAAATGTGTTCATTGGCTTATTAAAGATGGAAATTAAAATATTAGCATTCTGCAGAAAGAGCAACTGATATCTCCAAATGAGATGTGAACATGCAAAGAGCTTGTATACTTCCAGTGGAAATGTTTAAGAAGTGGGTTTTCTTTGGGGGGGGCGCTTTCCCATAATGCCTCTTGCAACCAGGAGGAAATCTGCCTTGTAACAAACATGTAGATTTCCCCAAGAATTTAAATGCCAACATAGGAGATAGTTGAATTGCAGCACTTGCAAATTTCCAATAATAACTGCATTCACATTGCCCATCCTTGTTCCTTCTAAATACAATTTCTGTGTCATATGTGGCTCCTCAAATAACAATCTTAATTTTACAGGGCACCTCTTTGTGACTGTTACACTCCTCCTGTATGAACCCTGTTTTCCTTCTCAGACCTCAAAAGTAGTTAAGAATCAGGCATTCTGATCTAAATAATACAATTCAACTAAGAAAAAAAGCCTTTGAAAAGTCAGCCTGGAGAGACAGTATTGCATGGCTGTTAAAGGAAAATGCTGTTTAAAACCTGCACCTTTTCCTGTGCTTGAAAATTGATCTGATTTTTCTTGGAGACACAGTTATGAGTATAGTCAGTCATTCAGGGTTGAAGTATACTGCACCAGCCCTACACATTAAATAGTGGATATTTCATTCTGAGTAGACTTCATAAAATGTTAGCACAATCTACTTACACTTCCTCTTTCTCAGATAGAGCACTGGGACAGTGATTAATCTGTCCAAGTAAAAGATTTTCATTTTTTCATCCACTTTTCAAAGATCTAGAAGGGGGGATACAGATGTGGTTAAACAGTTCATTGAATGCCAAAGTTTTTTGCTAGAGTGTGATCAGACTGGTAAGGATGGATGCTTTAATCGTGTGCATATTAACCTTGGAGCATGACCCACTGAATTAGGCAGAGTCTTATTTCTACATACATAGAAATGCAGCAAGTGTTGTCCCAAGTCAAAAGATGACAAAAATAGATTTTGATATGAAAAGAAAAAACTTATCTCTTTCGTCCTTCACTTATAAGAAAGCCTACATTTTTTTGTTACTGTAATTTCTACAATAACAAAGTAAATGCCATTTAACCTTAAATTGGACAACCTGGTGTCATTCTTAGTAATAATATTAACCTGTCTTTGAAACTTTCTGACCTTCATTCCTAAGGGAAACAAGTGCAGGGAATTTACCCATAATATTGGTCTTACCTACTAGGAGTTGCAGCATACTTCGTTATTTTCAATGAAGTGGTTGCATTCTTTTGAATCTTCTACATGTCTCAAGCACTGATTCATTCATGATTGGTGGATTGATGTAACTTTTTAGTGTTGGGAGTTTTGGAGCACTTTCATTCATAAGGTCATAAAGGATATGCTTGATCTTAAAGACACACTTGCCTAGAAGTGTCAGAAATATGAACTCTTGATTAAAATTAAATGCAGTGGGGCCCAGTCCATTCTACAGGGTGATCTATGTATCCCTAGCATTTTCTAAAGAAGAACTTCTAGCACTTCTATTTTTTTCTTTTTAATTGAAGTGGTTTGAAAACTGAATAAATACATGTATCTCCTAATTCTCCGATACAAGCTCTTACCAGCAAAGAGATCTTGAAACTTACTATATCCCACAATCTTTCTTGTTCTCCTGTGTCTTTGAAATACATACTCAGAGATCCGAACAATTCCACACCTCCATCTTTTAAAAGCAAAGAAAACACTTTTAGAAAGTTCCTGTCCCACTTAACTATAGGTCCTTTTGAACCCAGTGAGACTTCTTATATTAAAACCTTTGTCCATGGTTAATGCAACCACATTTTACTGAATTAACCCAATCCTTAAAAGTTTGCACAAAATAATGAACCAGAAACTGGGCCCCTGTAGCTTGGGTTAACATAAGGAATTAGATTAAAATGTGGTTGTCATTCTCACATGATTTCACCCAAGGAACATGTATGATTGAATGCTGAGGTATACACAGATATTATAATTTTGATGGAATCATAGTTGTAAATCAGTTTGAGTTCACAAACAGGCTAAAACCAAACCATCCAAATTACAACTTCCTTGGCATTTGTCATGGAACACCATAAAACTTATGAGAGTCATGGATCAGCCTTAATGCCAGTATGACTGAAGGCCATCTGCTGGGAGACTAATGGACTTCCTTGTACAGTTGTTTTGGCCACCATGAGGACAGACTGCTGGATGAGATGGTCCAGAAGTCCAAATTGGGAGGGCAGTGCTCCCAAATGAGCTTTTTCAAGAGGCATCTGGACTTCCCAGTTTTTCTTTGAAGACGTTTCACTTCTCATCTAAGAAGCTTCTTCAGCTCTCTCTTCTTCAGAGCTAAAGAAACTTCTTGGATGAGAAGCGAAATGCCTTCAAAGGAAAACCAGGAAGTCCAGTGGCCTCTTGAAAAAAAGTACCTTTGGGACAACCATGACCTGGTCGACTGAGAATCTCCATAGATGTTTGCTTATGTCCTTAGTATCACATTGGGAAAGGGAGGGAGAAGTATCCTTTCCCCTTTATCTTGGAAAGCACAGCTAGATCAGTAAGAAGCCTTGGCAGGATTCTTCAGATTGGTAATAAAAACCCATTGGGACAATATGGATGCAGAAATCCTTTAGCCTTGTCTGTCTTTGTCAGAAAGTGGAGCCAATATTCTAATTACTGATCTGTAGCTCTAAATAGTTTTTGCCCACAGTCTGAAAGGAAAAATAACCTCCTTGTTTCTTTCCACCACCCATCAGGGAAGAAAAGTGGACCGTTTCATGCAGGAATCCACTGAGTTTATTGGCAGAGCTGTGCTGGCAGGCCTTATGTAGTGGATGGCACAGGCCTTTCCAGTAAAAATAGGGGAGCCCTGCTTATTTTGCAAATGCTGTTCTAGAATTTCATTTAAATTTTGGGAGGAAAGCACAAGACTTACAGGCTGGTAAACTTCCTTTTAATGGAGGGCAGCAGCCTTTGTATCTCAAATAGAAAATTAAATCAGATGCTGGGCCATCAGGGATTTTTAATTCTCGCGCTCATTTAGAGAGCTTTCTTTTTCTAATAAAAAAATCTTCCCCCTTTTTGTTTTTATTGGGAGAAAAATACATCCCTTCCCTTCACCAGCTGAAACCTTTTATATTTTAACCAGCAAACTTTGGGAGCTGGAAGGGAGGAGAAGACACTTTCATTATGAAAAATACCTGCTCAGGGCTTTAAGCATTTAAGTAAAAATGTCTCTTACAGTTAACTTTCTTTGTCAGCCTTGTCAGCCTGTAGATGGATTGGGATCGCTGCTTCCAGAATCCCCCGAATCTCTGTTGGATGGGGAAATTTTGAGGTTTATTCTCTCAACCCACTGGGCAATGGCTGATTTACTAAAGCTATTTCTTAGTCTTGGGTTGACCAGTACTAACTCTGTATGTTTACAACAGAGCATTGAGGGGTGTTCTCTTTTTGGGGGGGAAGGTGATTGGCCTGTCTTTTGGTAACCCTTTCTTTTACTGCGAACTCAAACTTCTAGGTGTTCGATATCGGCTGCTACCACGAATTACTGGCGCCATGTTTTTGCCTGCCTCCTCACGACAACATCAACCAAATTACCGAAGTCATTCTGGGAGAGACGAAAGCCTACGTGTTCTTTGAGCGGAGCTATGGGGACATGCATTCCTTTGTTCGTACCTGCAAGAAGCTGAAGGAGGAAGAGGCAGCCAAGCTGTTCTATCAGATAGCCTCCGCTGTAGCACACTGTCACGATGGCGGGCTGGTCCTGAGGGATCTCAAGCTGCGGAAATTCATTTTCAAGGATGAAGAAAGGTGAGGAAAGATAGCTCTTCCCCCACTGCTCCCTCTCCCCCTCCCCTCAGGGAAGGCATTGCTGTGGTTTGCCATTTCAGAATGCTGCTTTTCTGACTGCTGTTCCTGATATCTTCCTCAGTTAAACTTGTACTTGGGTAGAAAAAGAAGATTTTAGCGGAGTTTGAGGGAAGCCGACAGCTCATCTTTGCTTTCTTGAAAAGTCTGGGTTGAGGAGAAGCCACCACTTAGCTTGTGGCCTCCCAGGTGTTTATTTGGTTCCAAGATGAATGCCCTTCCAGATGTTCAAGGCAGATTACACAGGCTGAGAGGAAATGGTTATCCCAAAAGTTACTACATGAGTTTCCATGGCTGGGGGTGAGCTTCATCTTAGGTCTCTTCATCATTAGACCCATATCAGACTGAGGGCCGTGGTGACACAGTGGTTAGAATGCAGTATGGCAGGTTAATTCTGCCGGCTGCCAGCAGTTCGATTCTCACCAGCTCATGGTCGACTCAGCCTTCCATCCTTCTGAGATCGGTAAAATGAGAAGGCAGATTGTTGGGGGGCAATAGGCTGACTCTGTAAACCTCTTAGAGAGGGCTATAAAGCCCTGTATATATAAGTCTGCATGCTATTGCTGTATCTTGGCCGCTGTACCTGAACTACAACTCCCAACAAGGGTTGTTGGGGTATGTCAGGGGTATCAAACTGGATTTCTTCGAGAGTCGGATTAGCACTGTAGTTCTCCGCAGGCCGGCCAGCAGGGGTGGGGAGATGGGACAGATGCTTCCTGCAGCACCCTGCTGGCCAAAATGGGGCTGCCCCTCCCCCCATGCCCCATTTTGCTGCCAGAGGCACTGTGGGCCAGTTCTTTGCTATTTCCAGACCAGTCCTAGGAGTCAGATTTAAGCACCCTGCGAGCCAGATGCATCCCACTGGCCTTGAGTTTGACATCCTTGAGGTATGTAGTTCAGTAATCTTTGGAGAACCATATCCCACGCTGAGTAATCTACAAAAAAAAAAAATTCCCATGAGATGAATTTTTGGATTGTAGTTTTGTAACAAGTTGCTTTCCACAGAGCTATTAATATTGCTGTTGCCCATGAGTTGTTTCAGCTGCTTTTTTGACATTTCCCCTTCCAGTGGGTTCACTGGGAAGAGCATTTCATGAGGTTGTATTCTTGAGCCCATCCTCTTGTGATAGTTTAAATTTAGAAGCACAAATTCTTTTTTCCTCCACCCCCCAAAAAACCCTCACCTTTTCATCATTTCTAAATTGGTGGCAATGTCTGTTGCGATGAAAACAGAGTGTGGGTTATTTTAAAGAGGAATGGTTGGATCATGTCCAGAGTTTTCAGAGACTACAGTTGATTCATTAGGTTTACAAAATACCTATTGGGAACATTGTGAAGGTGCAAACCACTTTGATTGTTTCTCAGTTTTGTTTTGTTTTTTAAAGTTGCCTAATCAGAATTGCCAGCATGTTACTTTTTAACTGCTTTTCTAAAAGAACTAAATAATATTAATAAAACAGATGAGATATTTTTACAACAACATTTGACTTGTATTTCAATGTTGGTGTGGTATCCTGCCTTGTGTCCTTAAAGATGCCAATCTAGAAAGTTGATCTCCTTCTGTTTCACTCTGCACCCGTTGCAAGAACCTGGCATTGGTAGGTCACCAGCAGGGATATGTAGAAGTTGCCAATTTGGAAACAGCCCGTTCACAGTCCCTCTGGACTGTGCTTTAATTTCATTTGACTTCTTGGCCTATGTTGTTCTGCAGGAATTTGTGGCTTCCAAACGTAAATTGTCTAGTCTGCTTCCTGTTTAGAGGATTTGCTTCCAGTGTCCTCGCAGAATGATACTTCTGGGGGGCAGAAGTTTCAGGATGAAGAGAGAGCAGAATGTCCTATGATTCTCTGGGATTGATGCACATCCCTAAGCACTAGGTTGCCCCCTTCATTGCTTATTGGAGGTGATGCTTTTTGAAAAAGAGCATCTGACATAGTTCAAAACTGTCACTTAAGTGGGTTGACAGACAATCCACATGCTACAAAATGGCTTGTTTGGTTTTAGCTTTGGGCCGTGATGGTGAACCTGTGCCATGTGTGCCACAGGTGACATGCAGAGCCATTTGTGCAAGCACACGAGCCTCAGCCCAACTTACCTGCACTGCACATGCACACGCCTCCCAGCTGATTTTTGGGCCATTTTAGGCCTTTTCATTCTCCCAGGGGCTCAATGGAAGGCTTTGTAGCCTTGGGAGGCTGAAAATCAGGCCTTCCGGAAATACCAGAAGTGCTGAAATGGGCCCATTTTCAACCTCCCAGAGGCTCCAGAGGCTTCCTTTGAGCCTCCGGGAGGGTGAAAACTGTCTCCCCCCGGCTCCAGAGGCCCTCTGGAGGCTGAATATGGGCACTTCTGGTATTTCCTGAAGGCCCATTTTTCAGCCCCCTGAGGCTGCAGAAACTTCCTTGGAGGGCGAAAACGGCCTAAAAGAGCCCAAAAATCAGCTGAGAGGTGCCCATGCGCAGTGTAGGTAAGGGGGCAGGATGGTGTTGCATGTGTATGCACAGGGGGCAAGACACATTGCATTATGGGTGCCAGTGCACACTCGTTTTTGGCACACCACAACAAAAAGGGTTACCATTAAAGCCTTAGGTTGCTATATGAGTATTTTGTATCTTGTAGTTTATAACTCATGGATCAAGCTCTTTAGGTCTTATTAAACAAACTTTGGTTACGTAGTATAGGATTTAGATTCCCTCCCTGCAATGGAGAAGCAGACCTCAAATCTGGGGGGAAATGCTAGCAATTGCCAGTGTTCTCATATGCCTTCTACCCAATGGTCCCCTTAATGACCCACTTTGTGATTTAATGACTGCAATTAGGAAAGCCAAGATTGCAGACCTTCAGCAAAGCAGTCCTGTGGCATCTCACTTAATGACCACTTTGCTCAGTGACTCAAATTCTGGACCCGATTGTGATCATATGTGGAGGACAACCTGTGTGAGTCTGGGGTATGGAGAGGACAGGAATGTACAGTATGTGACTTTGCTTGGCTTGACTCTGCTCCCATCCCTGTGAAAATACATCTTTTACCCTGCACACACAATTTTTCAGGGTGATTTAGACTTTGGATTCAGAACTTTTGTAGGGAACGCAGTTGGATTTTGCAGTGTTAAAGCTGTGATTCAGAAGATACGTTTTACAATGCACAAGAATATGAAAGGAACACCTGATGTTGATTCACGAAAGCAACTTCATCTGTTCTTAGGATTGCGCTATGGTAGCACAATCCTGCAGAGCAGCATGATCTTGGAAATGGACACAGTTGCTTTAATGAGTCTCCATGTAGGGGCTTTCTTCGTGTTCCCACACATTTCAGAACATTTCTTCAGAACTGAATCTGAAGCATTGTACAGAATTAGAACATAGGAGGAAAAAATGGTGAAACACTTTCTTGTTGTGAAACAAAGTCAAGTTGCATAGGTAAAACAAAAATGTATTGATTTGGCACATAAATCTGTTGGGGTTGACCAGTTTACATGGCACTTCTATCAGTTCATTTCGATCATAGAAGTTCTTTAAAAATGCAGTAATGTTTCATAAGCCTATAGAAATTACTATCTGAGAGGGCTGATTTGTGCAAGCCTACAACACCCTTAATATTAGTTATTTAGCAATACTACAGTGGCAATAGATCTCCCTTTCAGCTTCACATTGAATGTACGTTCTTAGTTAGAATTGGTTTACAATGGTTGCTTGATTAAGATGTGTAGAATATGGAATGCATTTCTTTGCCTGCTGAGAAGGAACTTCTAATTCATACTGCGGTCTTCTGCTATGGTGTATAGTGAAAGCAGAGGATGACTAATAAAACACACCAGTTCAATCTGTGTTCCATGTGTTCTCTCCATGAGGAACACAGACCTACAATTAGGGACCTTTTACATCCAGGGAGGTTTCTATGCTCTTTTAAACCCAAAACTTTCAGATTCCTATATTATGTATGTTTGTATAAAATAAGGCAGTAATTCCTTGTATAAAACCCCATTCTTGTTCCATAGATTGCACTTCCATTTCCTAGCATTCTTGTACGCTCCTTGCCTTTTCCTGATTAACGTCCCTTGTCCACATGAGTCCTGCTTATTTCATGTTTGAGAATATATATTCAAAAT
This sequence comes from Laticauda laticaudata, assembly GCA_004320025.1. NCBI lineage: Eukaryota > Metazoa > Chordata > Lepidosauria > Squamata > Elapidae > Laticauda > Laticauda laticaudata. Next base: position 2,106 of record BHFT01015327.1, on the reverse strand, counting down.
AATTGTATATTTTGAGATGTGGTCTTTGTTCAGAAGTTCCATGTAGCTATGTATTCCCAAGTATATTCTTTGTTCTGAACTGGTGTCTTGCTTTGATGTATTCTTGGTTGTAATATAATGTTCTGGTGCTCAACCTCATCTTGCTGGAGATTAATAGACAGCCATTACTACATGAATTGTGTTGCTCTATGCTTGGTATTTTACAACCTTGACATACGTGGGCATGAGAGGGGAGGAAGGCCTTGGATCCTGATGAATAAGATCAACTATTATATCTGAATTAGTGTTTAAAGAATGTTGACTTGAACTGTTACCTTTTGTGTGGCACAATGTGATCTACTGTATTTTTTATATGTATATTTTATGTTCTTTCCATTAATAGATTTAGGAGATTTACTGGCAGTTGATATCTTTTTCCTTTTTTTTTAAATTGAATTGTTGAGTGTGTTACATTTATGATAGTGCCCAAATACAAAAGACTGATCTCTTCTCACTTTCATTTAATTGATTATTCTGATCAATGTTTCTTATAGTCAAGCTATTAGCATTGCCTGAAATAACTAAGACGATGTTTTGAAATTAAAATAATATGTTCAGCTTTTGTGTTATCACTTTTTTCCTGTTGCAATCAATTTGTCCTGCCAGTAAATTATATTCAGCGAGTACTTTTAAAAAGTCTTCAATTAAATTCAAATGTTGGCTGTCATAATATTTAATGCTTAGAATTCATACTTGTTAATCAGTTTTCCTGGTAACATTTTAAAAAGGATTCTTATTATTTTAGAAGCTTTTTGCATTCTCGGTGGCCATTTTTTAACAGTGGGAAATATCTCTGGATTGGGAAGACAGTAATATTTTCTCATTATGTTAAGCGTTAGGAACAATACAAGAATTTTAATGTGTAGATATACAGTTTATCAGATGGTTGGATGGATGGATAGATAGATGGACGGACTGACAGACAGGATTCCATATGCAGATAGAATATAGATCCCCAAATCAGATGGATTTCTCATGCTTATCTGGTTAAGACATCAGGCTAGAAAAGGTAGGCCATAAGTTCTAGTCCCACTTTAGGCATGAAAGCCACGTGGGTGACTTTGGGTCACTTCTCTCTCAGCCCAACTCACCTTACTTTACTGGATTATTGTTGTGGGGAAAATCTGAAGAAGAAGGAGGACAATGTAAGTTTGCCATCTTGGGTGTTATGTATATAGTAATAAAGGTGGAATAAAAATCTTAACTGAATAAACATAGGGAAGTCACTTCAATGAGTTGGATTCAAGACTTCACTAGAGGGCTCAAACAAAGTATGACCTTACCTGTTGTTCTAAAGGTAGCATTAGTTCATTCTAAGCTTTGGTTTTGCAAATTCAGGGAAAGGAAATCATCTCCAAAATAGGATGCAAGTCCTAGCATTCCCTACTTCTTGCCAAGTAATAGATTGGTCTTAAAGCATTGGATCTTTGTTCTTCACCTGTTAATATGTGCTATGACAGTCCACTGAACTTCAGTTTCTTCGCTCTAACAGTGATTTCAGGAAGAACAAATCCACATGCTGCCTTCCTTGAAAACTAACCTAAGGAGCCCAGTCTTCTAGGAATTACAAGTGACACAATAAGGGTATTTTAAGATAAATGTTAACGCTGATTTGCGTGAAAACAGTCAGTAGAACAATGCATTAATCTTTGTAATAATATGCAGTCATGAAAAACGGTGTGGTCTCACGTTAATCATCCTCTGTGCAACCAGATGAACAACACTGGTTTTATTTCCATTTCTGCAACTGAGGAACTGAATCTGACAGTTCCTTGCTGAAGGCCGCACAGGAAATTGGCGAAGCAGCCTCTGAGAGCAGATTTCCCAGATGTTTCTGCCACAAGCAGAAGTAATCCTAGGTATGCTCATCCAGTGATAGCAATAGCACTTAGCCTAATATACCACTTCACAGTATTTTACAGCTCTCTTTTAAAGCCCCGGTCCCACTGCACTTACGGATGCAAAGAGGATGTAAAACGTTAAAAACTTGCCATCCGTTGGAAAACACTATGCATCCATTGTGTACTCACTGCATACGTGTTTCATACGCTCTATCCCTCGAGCATC
>BHFT01015325.1:0-64033 GCA_004320025.1 Laticauda laticaudata | reverse complement strand
CCCCAAAATTTTGCTCATCCGCTGTGTCCTTTATGCATACGTTTTGCATCCATCGGCCAGTGGGACCAGGCCTTAAGTTGAGCATGTTTATTACTCATGTTTAAAAGGTACTTGTCAGCAGACAGCATGATATATCATTATCTTCTCTCATAAACTGTTAACATTTTTTGCATCAAATATTTTATTAATATATTTTCTGAGGTAGATTTATACAGGTTAAATGTCCCAGTGTCAATATGCATTCAGTATCTTATTAACAACTTTAGGAATTTGTGATTCAAATTACATCTAGCCCTCATTGCTTTTGACTTGCAATAGACTATTTCCATGGCTGTTTTACTTCTGGTTTGTATTTATTAACTAAAGTTCAAATCAGCCTTGGTGTTTGAATCATGAGACGCTGTTATCTCTTTTTTGTAGAAGTCAGTATAATGGAACTGTTTGTGAACAGTGGAGACAAATTAATCTCCCATATACGAGGTGAGAATATATCAAGAAGGATCCTCATGTTCATTTTTCATGTCAGGTTCATTATTATGGATTAGAATATACTAAAAAACCCTCAATCATCCATTTTACTAACTTAATTTATAATTTTAATGCACTCTATAATATTAATCCTGATAAAAAGAAAATATGAATGTGCTTCAAATAATTTAAAATATGTGAATCCTTTAAATAAATTGTTAAATTATTATATTATATTCAAGATGCTCAAAAAGGGATATTCAATGACATTTACTACTTCATTGAAAATTTTTTAGAAGTTTAGAACCTACCATTAGCCTAACAAAAAAGTAGGGGTTTTAGAATTTATTGCATTATATTTTCTCAATTTAATTAACAGGTGTATTTTGAAAATAACCAGTTAGTTTTAGTCCATGAGAAATTTCTATGCCCCCTCTTTTTCTATAGACAGCCCAAAAATCAATTCAGGATATAAAGAATATTAAATCTTGAGCATATTAAATCAGTGCCTGAGAATTTGTGTATATTTTATCATACTAATCTGATTATGGTAACATTAATATCTTATAAAATCAGCCACTAGATGGCTCCAATCTCTAAACTAGTGTTTCTCAATCTTGGCAACTTGAAGAAGAAGCCTTCAACTCCAAGGATTTTCCCACCAGGCCAGCTATGCTGAGTTGAAGACCATACATTTTCAAATTGCCAAGCTTAAGAAACACTGCTCCAGACTTTCAGGAGTTAAGGGGCCACTTGAAAAATCCAGTAACCATCTTTGCAATATTATTTGATTTGGTTTGTTTAAATTATGGTGCACATTGTTCGTGAAGCATGAAAAGGAACAATGGTGTAATTCTAAATTTGTATCATCACATTGTATTACTCTTTCTCAGGATTTTGAATAAAATGGCACTTTTCTAGAGTTCCAGAAAAATTGCAATTGAGCATGTGAGAGAAGGAATAACATTGGAAATTATTTCAGATCTTTTGGCTGCAAGAGGAAATCTATGGCACAAGCAAGTTATCTATGATTCTACAACTTTCTCAACAAGAAAAATAGGCTGAACTCAGAGGTGTGTAAATGTACCATTGAGTTTCAGAGGGAAATTTTGCTTTTCCAAAAGCACCAGATGTTTTTGTTTGCTTGTTTTTGTTTAACTTGGCAAATGCACTAACTGCCAGGTTTTGTGCATCATATACAGAGCTGACATGAGATACAGTCCCAGTGTGGTTAGTGGTATGGAGCTTTCCATCAATAATAAATGATGTTGTATACTAAATAGATGCTGGCCATTGAAGTTTCTTTCCCACTTAATTCAGAAAAGAGAACTTTTCACAGATTTCATGTATTAAGCATATGTCATATTATATATGTAACTTATCCATTTTTTCTGTTTTAAAAAATGTTGTTCTCCAATTTCCTGACAGGTTATAGGATATATGAATCAAATCTTCAGATAAAAATCCTTGTGCTTCAATCTCTACCGGTGCTTTGGTTCAATAATATGTGATTATTGTGCTTTATATATTTGGTATAGAGTTTATCATTATTGAAGCTCTCAGTTAAGGGTAAAGGTTTATTACACTGAGCACAGTGGGGTTAATTCACAGAGTCACCCACTCATGAATGCTTTTCACAAAAATGTCACCAGCAGATGGTGGCATTTACACTGATGAGGATTTCATTGAGACCTTCTAAATTGGCATGTAATTAAGAAGATTTACATGACACATCTCATTGTGAAAGTACAGAATCTGTGTGAAGGCAAGTGCAAAAGAAAATGATATGTGAATGGTCAGATTTAGAACCACACACACACACACACCTGTGTGTGTGTGTGTGTGTGTGTGTGTGTTTGCACGTGCTGTATTGAATAAGAAACAGGGCAAGATACTATTTGATAAGGGTGGCAGCAGTAGCAATGACATTTGCTTTTTGGCATCTTGGAGGTTGTACCTGTACATGTGTCCACAAATAATACATCTCTACTCACAAGGCAGGTATGAACCAGGCTGGAGATCCTTGGAGACACAGCTAAGAACTACATCCTTATGAATGATGGCGAATATAGATAGTTGGTAGTGACTACAAGAGGCTTGTATAGAGCTTGCCCCCTTGGCCTTTCAAAACCTTCCTGCTTCCTGCTACTTGATGGAGCCTTGGCCTTCCTTTTATCATATGTTGTCATTGCTCATTTACATTCCTACTCAGAGAACTGGAAGTGGAACCCTGGCATCCCTACCCATACTTTTTCCACACACACACACATGCTACTCAAGACCCTCAAAGCCCCTGTATTCCATTCCATTCTACTTTCTCAAATTCTCCTTCCATTCTCCTCCCTCGCTAAATAATCCCTTTTCTTTTCTTGCCCTACCAAAGATTCTACTTGATCCCACTGCATTTCTAAGTGGAAGAGCTATTTTCTACCCAGCAAGTTAGGATATGTGAGCAAAATCACTGCTGCAGGAGGAGAAAGCCTTATTTCTGTGTATGTTTTTATGTAGACTTGATAATCTGAGAGCCAGTGTTTGATGAAGAATTCATGTGTAGGACTGGCACCAGATTTGGGTTCTTATCCATTTTCAGCAACTGAATCCCACTGGTTGACTAGGAGCCATTCAGGTTCTCTTGGCCCAAACTATCTCAGAGTTGTGAGAAAAAACAGGAAGAGAAAAGATTTAGCTACGATGCCTTTAGCTCCTGAATAACAGGTGGGACATAAATCACTAACTAAAAAAAATAAGTCAATCCACCTATTATGCAGTTCAAGCATGGGACAAAAATAGTAATCACTGATGATTACTAATGATGATGATGAGCCTTCCAGTGTGTCCTTAAACAATGGCCCTCAAAGTCTTAACTAATTTTAAATGCCAAAGAGCACAAATCCCAGAGATGTAGCTAGCAGTTGACTCGAGAAAAGAGAAGTAGATGAACTTTTCTAGTGAACAGCATCAAATAAAATATATTCCTAAAAGAGATCATTAGAAAAAGTCTGCATTTTACAGATGAAACCTAAGTTTATTTCACAAACTGGAAAGTGCATATTAATAGTTCAGTAAAAGTGCACGTTTATCTTCAGTAACTACATTGCAGAAGAACTAGTAAGTGAGAATTCTAATTATCACTCCCCATACCATTAGTTTTGTTAAATATTTCTTCAAAATATTTCTCAGTTTTCTTCTTCCGTACTTATAGCTAATATCCTATTTGTTTTGCACAACCCAAATAGTTAATAGACCAAGCAAATATAATGAGATGACATAGCACAACTACAAACATAAATCACCAACTAAAAAAATAAGTCAATCCACCTGTTATGCAATCCACCTATTTGTGAAATGAAGTTCTTCACTGTTTTTCCTCTATTTTGGAAAAGCTAGAAAAAGCTTATAGAGCTCAAATCTGGAGCATTTGCTGTCTCCCTAGGCATAGCTATGTCAAATAAAATGATCTATACTTTTTATACTCCTCTCTCTCTCTCTCTCTCTCTCTCTCTCTCTCTCTCTCTCTCTCTCTCTCTCTGTGTGTNTCTCTCTCTCTCTCTCTCTCTCTCTCTCTCTCTGTGTGTGTGTGTGTGTGTGTGTGTGTAGAGAGAATTTAATGTTATCAAAATCTATGCTGAATGAATGTAGAAGAATTTTATTTCCGCCAATGTGGCCATGAAGCAAAAATTAATTACTTTTAACAAATAAAAATGCAGATAGTTGCTCACAGTAAAATAATTTATCTCATCAGTCAGTGCCAGGAACTGCCATTAACCACTTTCATCCTTCATCCATAAGGAAGGAACGCTGTAGGCTACACATCAGTTTAGTTTAAAATTCCCTACTATTACCATCTGTTGATCATCTCTCTTTTCTCCATTCCCTTGTGAACCACCTGACTCACAGGCAAAGAAACTACCTTCAAATTGACCACATGGAGGGAGAATTCCTGCTGCTAAATAATGAATGGTATAAAAAAGTGATTATACAAATAAATGTTGCAAACTGATGACAGTCAAATTGACTTCTATTCATAAAATCAGTGCAGTGTTTTTAAGCATCAGAATTGGCTTAAAATTAATTCACTAAAATAATATTTAGCCAAATGTTGCTGAATTGCTGCATCAGTCTTGTTTTCTAGGCATTCCTCTTTCATCCTTGTTCACAGGCAACTCATGTATAATTTACATGTGAATAAAGGGCAGGAGATGTAGCTGCCTACCCAAACTTACAGCCTCTTAGCTGACAAGGTTGGAGAGAGATATTCAGAGATATTCTATATTTTAAAGTGATCTGTATAAGTGACGAGAGTGATTTGTGTAATGAGGACACTCATGAAACAGATTTCCCAAACAGATGGAAAATTCTAATCCAGCCAATAACCCACCCTTCCAATTTACAATTTACTACTTCATATATATGAGAAAAGTGGATGGGGACATGAAAAAAATACATGGAAAACTTGACATGTTGTGTGCTGTTTTTTTTAATGTTCTCCTCAGTCAATTATTTATTACAGTTTCTCAGCAATCCAAAATCCATTTACCTGGAATGCTAAAATCAGTGAGATTTATATTTGAGAAGACATGGACAGAATTAAGAAATTATTCCGTGTGCTTTTCATCTTTTACATTTCAGACTAAGAATTTCTTGATGTGTTTGAAATCTAAAGAATATCTCTAAAGAATTATTTTTATGAATGATTCTTGGTGTGATACATGAGGCAAAAGGCATTACTACTTAACACAACAGCAGCCCTTGGAAATAATGCATGCTATGCTTTACACAATGTAGCAAAAATAATTATTGCCTACAACTATTTCATAGAATCATATTTAAAGCTTGACTTTAAAGTTTTCTAAGCACCTTTTGCCTTTTGCACACTCATGCCACCAAGTGCTTGCAATAATTATTGAGCAAGTACAAAACCTTCAAATTAATTAGAACAAATTGGATGGTTGTTTAAACTTTTATATCCTGGTCTGGATTTTAAACTTTTAAAGTATTGAATTTCTGACTGTGGTATATGGTTCTAGATTGAATTCTCTGAATCTCCAGTAAATTGTAAATCACTGGGAAATACTGAAATTTACAAACTGGCGTCAGGGGAGCCCCGTTCTGGTTATGGATTTATCAAAGCACATTGATTTATTTTGATTTGGCACTGCCCAACTCCAGAGCAAATCTGGACAGTTCACATTATAATAAACAGAAAAACAAATGAGGATAAAGAGGAGCTGAATTTTAAACTTACATGCACAGCCTTGCCAGTTAACGTACATAAAGTTGGATTGCTTTGTTTTGTCTGGATTAAAATTATACATGGCAGCAGGTCTTTTAGAAAGCTTTAAAACATCAATGAAAAATATCCTTGTTACAAGTTATGGCATGGCAAGCTGAGGATCCTTTGTAGTGTAATTAATTTCGAAGGAACCAAATTAATATCCAACACTGAACACCCCAGAAAGAGAATAATAAGGAAGCCATCGAGATAGAGAAACACCCCTATAACATGAACAGATGGGACGATACCAGACATCTGGAAACTAGCCCTCACCAACAAATGAGTTCCAACCATGAAAACCAACACCAGACACAAAACAACATGAGACACCACCACCATTCCCCCTCATCAGACCCAGGCCCAAGCCCATCCTATTAACGAAGGACAACCACCATCCAGAAAACAGACCATGGCTGCTTCACCAGCTGTTGCACCCCCCAACCCCAAAACCAAACACACACCAAGAACACAGACCCAGACCCCAAACTTGAAGCCAGACTAAAACCCAGAATGCTAATCACAGCTACCCACTCAGGATATAAACATCAGAAAACCCAGGAAATTATACCACAATAACTCAAGAAGTTGCAACACAGCAAATGACCAAGGATACCACAGCAATAAATCTCACAAGGTCATCACACAACCCATTACCCAAGCCATTACGACACATGAGGCTAATGGAAAAGAGATCAAAACACAAACGACCCAGGAGATTACAACACAGGACTCAGGATACCACAACAAAAGAGAACTCTGAAAGCCATACACAACCCATTACCCAAACTGTTAAACACGAAGAGCTAATGCGAAAAAAAAAGATCAGCTACAAAACAACAACGCCAGGAAGATTACAACACAAGAATCCAGATATCTCCACAACAAAGCTCAACAAGGCCAACCAACACAGCCCATTATCAAACATCAACTCCATCCAACCAATCCAGGAGGCAGCAAGTGCAGCCACCAGCCTAGCAGACCCCAGCCCCCACCACCGTATTATAGGTGAGACAAGCAGCTTCCGATCACACACCTGCTTGCACCTGGCACGAAGGCGCCCGGCCGAAAGCACCAGCCTGAAGGATGGCGAATGGACCTCACAAAACATTGCCAAGATACTCTTAATCTACATGGGAAAAGACTTTGAAACACCTAGACCTACATGTATATACCATATACATATACATACTATACATAACAATACATATACATATACATATACAAAATATACATATACATATAACATATACATATACATATACATATACATATACATATACATAATACACATACACATACACATACACCACATACTATTATCAGTAGTATGTCATGTATGTTGGTATGTATGTATGGATGGATGGATGGATGGATGGAATGGATGCTGTTCAGCTTTGTTTGGGTATTTTCCCACGCATTGTAGTTGGCTTTTAAAGTTGTAGCGCAATGTTCGCAGAATCTCATCTGCCATCATCAGGCTTCTGTATTGTGTTCGTCTGTGAGTCAGACTTTCACAGTCATTTCAGTTCAAGTCTGACTCACAGACGAACACAATACAGAAGCCTGATGATGTGGGAAAATACCTGAACAAAGCTGAACAGCATACATGTAAGTAACTTTTCGCGGAAAACTTATATACATATTTATATGTATGGTCTTCAGCTTTGTTCAGGTATTTTCCCACATCATTATAGTTGTGCTTTAAAAGTTGTGGCAAAGTTTTTGCAGAATCTCATCTGCCATCATCAGGCTTCTGTACAAACGAACACTGTGCAGCCAGTGCCATGTCTAATAGAATATCAGCATGTTAAATCCTGAGACAACTCTCAATAGTGGAAATAATTTTTAACTTAATTTTCCAATGCAGTAACATTCTCTCAAAATAAAGCTATAAAAATAATTTTAACATTTTAAAATATGGAAATGATAAGTTGTGAGCAGCCACCATGGCAATGATTCGAAAAATTCTAAAGCAGTCTTTTGAAGCATATTCACTGTGCTTCTGTGCACACAACAGCATCACGATTCAGGGTTTGTGACTCAATTGCACTTCTTCCTTTTATTTCTTATTTCTTTGTTAAATTTATTTGCTGCCTATCTTGCCGTGGGGTACTCTATGTGGTTTACAGCAATACAAATGAAGAAATGAAAAGAGTGTAAACTTTATTTTCCTAGGCTAAAAATCCATAAAGTAGCTATGAAATAAAGATTTGTAACCTGGGGCAATGATATAGGTGGAGAACTACATTAGTCTAAGTCTGGATTAACTAAGTCTACATTAGTCTGGCAAAAATTCATGAGGGTTTGGGAGGACAATTTTTTTACCATAAAAATGTATTAAAAGACATAAACTTTTATGAATTTCAGCTCATTTCAATCAGCTACAAAGATTGGCTACACTCACAATAATTATAGTCAGAAAAAGTGCTACCACACTCTTCCTCAATTTGGGGGAGAAAGGCTATGACATCTAGACAAAATATTAAAGTGGGAAGATATTACAAAGACAGCAAAGCAATAGACTTCTCAGAGTAACATGTTGCTGTGTAAGCTGGTATATAAAAAGGCTGAACTACTTCAACAAAAGTTGCCTTTTAATTATGTGCTGGATAAAATTGTGGATAACATACAAGATCACAAGAAGAATAATTCAGAGCAATATGAAATGAAACCAAACCGCTCACTAGAAACATTAATAATAAAGCAATGCTTTACTATTTTAGACACATAATGCGAGGCATTAGAGTGTACATCGATAATTGGAAAAAATGAAGTCAGTTGTGCTACTGAAGGCAAAGTAGCTAAATCCATTACTGAATATATAAACAGGAACTTTCAAAAATTTTAAAAAGGATGTTACCAACAGAAAATCCTCATGAAAACATATCCATCAGTCACAGTGTCAAATATGACCGAATAACTGAACAATACCGTTGCAGTTTGTTGTTCCAATCTACACAACTGAGTTTGTGTATAACAGAATAACACAGTTGGAAGGGACCTTAGAAGTCTTCTAATCCAACCCCCTGCTCATGCAGGAGACTCCATAGTATTTCTGACAAATGGTTGTCTAGTCTTTTCTTAAAATATCTAAATCTTATATCAAATTTCTTTTGATTTAATATCAATTTGCTTCGCATCCTTGCTATTTCAGTTCAGTTCCTCAAGCCTGTCATCTCAAACTGTCTTCTTTCTTCATTTGTGTAAGAAGAACAGATGTAAGGCCTACATACATACATAAAGAAATCTAGATATGATGTTATGACTTGATGTTTGATGTTTGATATGTTATGTTGTTATGTTATGTTATGATTTTATGTTATCTTATGTTAATCTATTGGCCACCCAATTTCAGTGGACTTTGAATTGCAAGAAGCACCATGAAAGCTACTATCTCCCTTTCATCCCATGCCCCTTCTCATATCTCCAATGTGTCACACGGACTAACAAATATGAAGGGCATGAGGTGAAACAGGAGGGAGTAATCAGTGATTGAATGGAATGTCAGTGCTGTCAGACTTACTTTAGCCTGAGATAGCCTGTGGAGAAGGCAAAATAATACAAGAATAATCAAGATAATATAGCCATCCACTAAAATAATGAAAATTGCAAACAGCGTGGCCACCCAAATCTTGTCAGAAAACCTGTACTGCACTTTTGGGTGAAATAATCAATAATACACACCTGGTAGAACCCTTTCCTGGTTGAAATTGACTTTTTGGAGTAGTGGTGCCTCCACACAACTTAGATACCTGCTGCTATGGCTAGAAGAAGTAGGATAGCAGGTATGAAAATGATATAATTTTGTCAGTTTCCTCGTTCTTGTCAGCAGGATACAAGGCTTGAGTTTTTAATTTATTTTCTTTCCTCTTTGTTAGGAATGGGTATCATGAAATTTTTCTGTGGCCAGACCAATAATAGGGTCCTGGGACAATGAATGTTTCTGTATATTCTCAGCATTTCTGAGCCAACAAAAATAAAGGGTTATTTTTCAAACTGTTTTTGAGAGATTGAGAAATTGGGAAGATCGGTAGTTTTGACTGAGTCAGTAGTTGTGACTAAAGTCACAATTCAGGAGAGGTTAGCAAAATATAATAAATATTTCTGGATCAGTTTTAAAACATATGTAATGTAGAATATACCTTTCCATATGTTGATACAGTTCCTTTCAGGAAAACCACAAAGGAAATGGTAGACAATACAACCACAATGCCTTCACCTCTTTGTCTTATGTTCTCCTAGTTCAACTTCTTTTCAGGATCTTATACTAAACTCTAGTTATATCCTATAGCAAGCCAGAAAAAAAGTGGATGAGGTATCAGAAAAAGAGTCACAAATGCATTACCTCTTACTTTCTCAAGACTTCTAAAAAGAATCCTCAATTACTCTTAAATACTGAATGGGAGTTAAATTAATATGTACAGGTATTCCTCATTTAGGTACAAACACTTGGAATAGTAACTTGGTCATCAAGCAAAGCAGTTGCTGAGTGAAACTGTCACTGCATTTACAATTTTACTACATTTTTCCTTTTCTTGCAGACCTGTGAAGGTCATAAAAGTTGCAGAGCTACTTTTTCATTCTCTTGGTAATTCCAAACTTAATTAAAACAAGTCATTTGCTAAACAAGGTGTACTTATTTAAGGACAATGATTACAGTGCAAAAAATATAAACCAGGCTCAGAATCTCTTTATCAACACACAGACAGATATCACAAGGTCTACAATTATTTTACTTCCTTTTTTTGCATTTATTTATATTTAAGGACATGTTAAAGAAATTTTAAGGTTAGTTTGCCAACATATTGTCCTGTTTCCTAAAGCAAGAACTGCAATGGGCACCAGAGAAATATAGACCATTAAGCAGCTGCTAGAATGAAGATAACAAGGGAAAAATTTGGTTGCCTTGTGGCTTTGTTTTCTTTCATTCAATTATGTCTGATTCTCAGAACCTGCCTGAAGAAATCCCTACAATTTTTTTGGCATGATTTTTCACAAGTGGTTTGCCATTGCCTCCTTCCTAGGACTGAGAGAGGTCTGGCCCAATGTCATGCAGCTGGTTTCATACTCAAGAGAACTAGAACTCCTGGTCTCCCGGTTTCTAGCCTGATGTTTTAACCACTACCTCAATCTGGCTCTCATGCCTTGTGGTTTATCATTTACATAAATGTTGCTGTGTGATTTAGACAAAAATGTTTGAACAAGATATTTTCCCCCACCCTTTGTGAGAAGTCAATTCAAATGTGTTTGATATCCACAGACAGTTGGGCAGCAGCTGGGGTTTCATTAAAAATCCTATATATGACCCAGAGCGGCATTAACTTCGAAAGGTTTCCGGGAGCTGCAGGCAGCAGGAGCAGATGGGATAAATCATCAACTCCAGACACTCAACAGGGGAACCTCAGGCCACATGCTTGAATTTTTCTCAATGAACCGCATACAAGTGAAGCATTCAGTCCATGTGACTGCAGCTGCTCTGTCCTGAGGGAAGAGCGAGGCTTTTGATAGGGCAGGCACTTTCACAGGTTATTAACAAGTCACGCTGTGACATTAGTAGGCCGGAAACATCCCATCTCCCAGGAGGCTGAACAAAAGCAGGAGAGAGTTCCTGCTCATAATTCAACCACAGTTCAGTGCTTACAGATTACTCCACATTATCTGCTTGGCAACGGCACAGGCTCACCAAGGTGCTGCTATCTGATTTCTTTCTTTCTGCTTCTTTCCATTAAGGTTGCCAAGAAGGGCTCTTTTTACATTTGGTTTCTTATAAAGCTCAAAAAGAGGAGCAGACACTTCTTTGGAACTTTTCAGTATCAACTGTAGAGGCAAAGAGAATACTGAGGCCTCCTTTGAACTGCTTTTCTCTATTTACAGTATCTTGTTCTCCATTTTTTCTCTTCAGTTGCCTTGGCACACATGAACCATTGAACCAAATTCAACAACTGTACACTGAAATTTTATCTTTCTTCTGTTAAGTAAAAATTTCACTTGGTAAGACAAAAAAATCAAGGCCCAAACCGACAGGGTTGCAGTGCAGGGTTGCAGTGTCACACTCTTATGCATGCCATTGTCATAGTTTTCACTTGACTAGGGAAGGTTCTAAATTACCATGAAGGGGGAGGGGTGTCACATGGAATAATACACTTAGATTTGATCAAGGAATTTTATGGCTTTCATGAAGAATTTCAAAGAAGTAGATGACAGGCAGTAGGCAGATAGACAGATAAACAAATGATAAAAAGATTGAGAGGGAGGAGGCATGGCGGTAGATCAGAGGTGTCAAACTCATATCATCATGGTGGCATCACATGATGTATCAGGACTTTTTTCCCCTTGGCTAAACCTGGTGTAGGTGTGGACAGTGTGTGATGCATCCGGCCTAAGGGCCGGGAGTTTTGACAGCCGTGGGGTAGATGAACCAAATTAAGGCAGATTTCTTCAGACCTTTATGCCCAGGCAAAGACTAGATGACGAAGCCTACTTTAGCCCTCCCATCGTGATGGCATAAAGAAGACTCATGTCCTAACCAACATCTTGTCTCACAAATCAAAGCTTGCATAGATTGTGCCTAGTTACATAAGATTCCTAACCTAGAAGAAGTGGGAGTGGAGACAGTGAAAAGAGTTTCAGCTTGGAGAAAGACAAATGAGAAGCAAGAGTTGATAGAAGTTTCAGACTACAATCCCATTTTCCCCAATTATTGAAAATTAATGAAAGTTATAATGAAAAAAACACATAAGCTCATTTACCCCTGCATTAGAAAATAATCTCAATTGAAGCAACAAATATCCCTGTGTTTTATCATGTATAGTAATTGAATGCATTTGATAGCTGATCCAAAACAAATAGGCATCCATGTACGTACAGAAGGAAAGAGTGATTTTTCATGCTACCATTCTACATTTCATGGTATTCAGAATGTAGTGTTAAATTGGGAATGCTTCTGTTTTAAAAAAATTTATTTATTTTTATTTCTTTTATTTTGTCAAGCAATTATAACAGGTATAAGTATAAGCATGGTTATGAATACATGAAATGGATACATATAAGAAAAAAAAAAGAAACAATAGGACAGGGAGGTAGGCATGTTGGGTGAGCTTATGCATGTCCCTCTACTATTTAGGTCAATAGTAGAATGCAGTCTAAAGGTTAAAGTTTTTGGGGTTTGGGGAAGAACCACACAGTCAGGTATAGTAATCCAGACATTGACCACTCTGTTGCTGAAGTCATATTTCTGCAATCAAGTTTGGTGCAGTTTACCTTGGTTTGTATGTATTGTGTGCTCTTGTGATTGTTATGACTGAAGTATTAATTGAGTGTAGGACATTGCAATAATATAAAATTTTTATGTATTATACTTAGAGTCGGACTGAAGGCGGCATAGTTCGAGGTTTTCTAGGTCAGAGAGTTTCAAGTCTGGTGGCATAAGTGTATTCTGCAATGAGTAGAGGAGTGGGAGAACTCTTCTTGTGAAAAAATTCTCTGGACTTTCTCAACTGTTTTAATATTCAGATACGTAATGTGGGTTCCAGATGATGAGCTGGTATTTCAGTATTGGTCTAGCAAATGTTTTATGCTCTAGTTAGTAGTTGTGATATTTCCAGAGAAAAGCTATCGCTAGGGATCAGGTTCATAACCTTTATTGCCTTTTTGGCTATGTAGTTACAGTGGGGCTCTAGCACTTAGATCATTAGAGATGAGTTTTATTTTTTTTAACTTTCCTTCCAAGGTCCTTACAGACGTTCTCCGGCTCCACTCCAACAAGGTCTTGACTATTCAGCTGTTATTTTATTTTCTATATATATTTATTTTGGCGCAATATGTAGACAAGCCCCTAGTGTTTATTTGTTGAGATTTGAAGTTGCCATTCTGCTCTCTGCACAATTCTGGATAGCATACGTCGACGTGCTTTTTGGAAGGGTAGCAGTATTGTAGCCTGGTCTGTGGTTGAATAGCTTTAGAGCATATCATCACCCCACGAGCAGCGAAAAGAATGCAGTTGCTCTTAATATGATCACAGAGGTCATTTATGTAGAGTATGAAGAGAGTTGGTCCTAAAACACTTCCTTGGGGGAAATTCCACACCAAATTCTGACAGGTACAGAATTTGTTAGGACACTCCCAATTTTGTCTGTTTGACAGGAATGCTTCTATCCAGTTATGCAGGTGACCATAAGATTTTAATTTTAGGAGTAGTTTGTCGTATACCACTGAATCAAAGGCTTTACAGAAATTTATGTAAATTGTGTCTATTGCTTTGCCCTGATCGAGTTGGGTAATCCATGTTTTTGCAGTGTAAGAGTTGCAGATTACAGGATAGTTTTTTTTCTGAAGCCAAATTGTTTATTAGAGAGTAGGTTGTTACATCCATGAATATTATTATATGGAATGATAAATTTAAGTTTTCTTAAACACTGAAGCAGAACATGAGATTAGAAAACTGAACCCATGTTCTACCGTAATACAGACAAATCCTTTCCAAAGATCACACAGAACAACCTTCTGGAATGTGAAAATAAGCAGATGGGTTAGGAGTTCTTTTCCAGACTTCCGTTTAAACAGTAAAAAGAATGCCGGAGCTATAGAAGCAGTGACACAAATAAGCCATCTGTTGCAAAAGTTAGACTCCAAGGCATCCAATTCTACATTCTCTTAGAGAACAAAGACTAGCTCAGGCTATATAAGGTTGAACATGGGGAACTGCTGTTAGAAACATGTGTCAAATACATGTCTGCTTGGCATAAAATATATACTTCATATTCTATCCAAAATGTTGGGAATTTATAAGGCTGCAGTTTGAAGGGAACAGTTCAAAAAACTTGCCATATGAGTAAGGACCTCACACATATTATTTCATAAGCAATAAAGGTCAGAACAGATTTTCCAGATTCCCAGTAGCAATTGAACAAAACTTTATTGCTGGGGATATTGTGAAACAAAAGTAATGTTTCAGAAAACAAGTCACCATATGGAAAAGAAAAAGATCCAGCTGCATCAAATTTGAAAATTACTATCATGTCCCTTTAAGTTCTTTCAACAATTCATATGCTGTCAATTGTATTTCCTGAATTTCAAAGAATGTCCAGGCTGATGGCCTTTGGCATAAAAATATTTTAATATTCCTACCTCTTTTCTGATTTTACTGCTTATCTATTTGCCTAAGTTTGGTTGATTTATCTGCAAAGGTAAATGCTCCTTTTGCTTCTTGTCTGCTTGTTCACTTTGGAAGAGCTGACAGTAAAGAGAAAATAGCAAGGGAAGAGGACTCACAAACTACCCTTAGCAACAATGCTCAGCCCAACGGTCAGCTTTTTTCCCTCTCTTTGAGAATATAAACTCCAGTTTCCCTTTCCACATGTCTCTATGTTGTAACTTTTCACTGCTTCTATGTGGTCCCTTTTTCTTCTTTTTCATTCACTGCTATTTTAATATCACATATATACATTTTTCTTTCTAAAACTTTTTAAACAAAAAAATTGGGTAAGCTATAGAACAAAACCAATATCTTGGCTCACCAATTGTTCATCCCCACTGATACCTACTTATTAGACATCTGAGATCAAGACTTATAATGATAGCCCTGTAGGTCAATCACCTCTGTCCCAGAGAAAAGCCCAAATGTCCATCTTTAAAGTTTAAATGCTAATATATATATATATATAACTTCCATTTTGCCACAGTAGATTTTCTTTCCAATCTTTTGACCATCCCATCCCTTCTCCAGTATCACAGGCAGGTGTTCTTTATGCCTGTAGAATGTGCCCAGGTTTTCATAAGCTTTCAAAGCCCTGGGGTGGGTTCTTAGAAGATCCTGTAACCACAAGAACTTTTTGTCAGCACTGTGAGCAGAATGAATGCATCATGATCTCAGAGGGAACATGCAAATGTCAGTCATCATAAAGCATGGTGCAAAAAAGAAAAACATTGCCTAATCAAAATTTTATTTTATTTTTAAAGTTCTTGATTAACTCTTCTATACAGCAGAGAAACACAACAGCCAGTATTCTATTTTAAGTAAAACAGAACTAATTCAAGAAAAGGCAGTTTAGTCAAGCTAGTTTAATGGTTAAGGTACCCAACAGAAAGCCAGAGATCATCAGTTCTCGTCCCACCTTAGCTCTCAGCCCAATTCACCACACAGGTTTGTTGTTGTGGGGAAAATAAGAGGAGGAACCTGTGCTGCATATGCTCGCTGCCTTGAGTTATTTGTAAGGTGGGTCATAAATAAATAAATAAAAATAAAATTCACGCAAAGAAGGGAAAACCCTGTATTGACTAGAAGGGAGATTAAAAAGATCAGATTAAATAATAGTTTAGTTATATTGTAGGCTGGTAAAATGATGGGTAGCTGGTAAATGTTCTGTTTTCAAGAACTTTTCACCAATAGGACATTTAAAATATCAGGGAGGAAATGAAGGGAGAAAGGAAAGAAAACATGCAGTATTTATGTCTGCATAGATATACAGACTTAGACAGAAACTGGATCCAAATACTGAACTAAGCCATAATGTGGATTATTTGATTTTGTGTGAACAAAGCTCTTGGTTTTTGTCACCATCGTTTATAACTTAGTATGATGTATGAACCCAACTATCCTGGGTTGTTAAGAAAAAGTTAACACAAGCAAGAGCATGGCATATTGGAATTAGATCACCTCAAGACATTTTCAAACTTAACTTAAAAGAATAAAAAAGCAAAAAGTCACTGGTTTCCCACTTTTTGAATTATTACCCAGCTGTTCAAGATGCTGTCCACTGGTCCTGTTCACTTTTGCCTTTTAGCTGAACAGGTGGGCATACCCCAGAAGCAAAGTACTGTGTGGCAGCCATCCATCATTTTTATTTTCCAAGAATAACTCTGGGGTTTATGTTGGAATTAGAAGCATTTTTAAAACAAATATGATACTCAAGTGTGGTGTTTTCTCTGCAACATTCTACCTATCTTACTTTTTAAGCTGAAACTAATTTTTTAAAAGGTGGTACATGAAAACTGATTAGCATCCAGGAAAGTCACAGTAAAACAGTACTCCTAAACATGTAAGACTCAGAAAACAGTATGGAACAACAGAATGTAAAAAGAGGCAAATTTATCTTAGCCATTAATCATCAACTCATAAGCAAACCAGTACCGTAGGATCTTGTGCTGAAGTGCTTATGCATTTGTGAGTGTGTCTATTTGTAGAATGGTTCAATCTGTGGGTTATTCCCTATTCTTATACCTGGTAGAACTATTGCTTACAAACCTAAAAGAAATCACAGAAGATCATAGTAATATTTAGTTCTTGGCATTTACATCTAACAATAAGCCTCGGGAAATTTAGTCATGCATCCATTGATTAAATGTTGTTGCTGGGTTTGTTTATAAAGTACATTTCACAACCAGTCTCTGACCTTGTTTGCCATTAAATCATCTATTTTGATTTTAAAGCCAAGCTGTAGTTTTCTTTTGTCATCAAATGAATAATGGTCCCTATTCTATCTAGTGTTAGAAGTAAGTGAGATTGTAATGCATTACTGTCCTATTTCTTTCAATATTTTCTGCATTTGTTGCATATATCAGAGAATGTTGTAAAGGGGTTTGTTGTCAGCCTCCGTGATGAGTGTACACATATTATATGGGTTCCTGCCATTTTAGCTGAATTTCTTTAAAACAGTCTTGCAACCATAATATGGCTTGAAGATTTAAAGCTGCTTTTGAATTATATGCAAAATATTTAGAATATAATTTAATTTCAATAGCACTGAAAGCAATTTCAAGTGAGGATTAATACCAATATGCATGTATTGATTGGCCGTGGAAGGTATTCATCATTTCCTTTCACATTATTTTTCTTCCCCTTTCTAAAAATTCTTCTGGCAAGTGGTTTTATTATTGTTTCTTTTAGTGGCATACCATATATTAATTATTGTTCTCAAACTGAGGCTCTGTTCTGTTTTAGTTGTTGTGTGCAGGGATAAGTTTACATAAAACGAGGCTTTATGAAATCCTAGTTTTTCTATTAAAATCAACAACAAAGCTATTGTAGGAAAGATAAATCTTGACACACATAGTAGATTAAGATAAGTTCATTTGTACATTGGTTTATTGTTGGTGGGAAATTCTCCATAAAACTGAAGGAAATGCATTTTTCTTTTAATTTATAAAGTCTTAATACATCCTTCAAGAAATCAGACTGTTAGACAGAACTGAAAAAAAAGATCTCCTAGACAAGGATTTTCAGTGTCTCTTTTAAATTACAATCTTTTTCCCCTAAAGCAATATGCTAACAACACAAATGAAGATGAGCAGAAGTTATCAGTTAATAATGTATAGTGGATTTAAGAAGCTTAATCAAAAATGACATTCACCATGATTAATAGTTAGGAAATGCTCAAGGAATTGAAAGCTTTAAGGAGTTGCAATCTTATTAAAATTCCATTTTAGAAATGAAGGGAAGTAGGAAGCTAATACGTCTAAACCACTGATTATTAAGAATAACTACAGTAATAGCTAAAGTCAATCTGACCTTGACTTTCTCAAAATAAAATAAAAACAAAAAACCTCTACCACTCACAACATACACACATCCTTCATAAACCTGAAAAACCTGAAAGACATCACCATGAACTAATTCCATCCATATCCACATTTGGAACAAGCCTGCATATTTTGTTGTAGCACCTTTGCTCCACATTGGAATCTGAGATCTACTGTTTCAAAACATTGAGCCTTTCCCCACTCCTGTTCCAAATTCTTATCTAAATATACTTGTATCAATAGAAAATTAACCAGAATTTGCTGTCCTGCATTGCAATGTCTATTCTGCCTCTACTGTCTTGTTACCAATATCTGTTCTGCCTCTTACATTTGCCTACTTTAAGATGGGTGGATTTCAACTCCTAGAATAGCAATAGCACTTAGACTTGTATATACTGCTTCACAGTGCTTTACAGCTCTCTCTAAGCAGTTACAGAGCCAGTATATTGCCATCAACAATCTGAGTCCTCATTTTAGTAACCTCAGAAGAATGGAAGGTTCCGTCAACCTTGAGCCAGTCAGGATCGAACTCCTGGACCTGGAGTGAGTTAGCAGTGAGTTAGCATGCATACCACAGTGGCTCTCAATTCTCCAACCATCATGCTCTGTTGTCTATGTTGTGAATTACTGCTGAATGGTGCTGCTCAGATTATGCATGGATAAACGTGATTATTGATTGGGGCCTTCAGATTAGTGTCCTCCTTCTTCTGCAGTTCACCATCCTGAAGGAAAACAAGATGTCAGTCAATCCTGGGTGCCTGAGTATTGGCATAGGAAGTCTGACTACAAAATTCTGTCCATTATCTCCATGTCTCTACCTCTGCCCCTTTTCCTGCAATCATTCTGGCATAACCTGAGCTGAATATATCTTTTTAAAAAAATCCAAAATTAAAAATGACAAAAGTACTTTTTAAACAATTTCTCTTTGTGTCCTTTCTTTTCTTTATGTAAGAAGTGCTGGCTTTCACATTTCTGCAGGTCATTCTATTGTCATGTTTTTCCAATCTTTTACTAAACCGGTAAAAGCCATCAGAGGATCTGAAGCATGCCCACATTGTCAGAAGCAATGGGAGAGAGCCAGTTCCTCAGATGAGGATGAGGATGATTTAAATATTAATGCTGCTCAACTTCCAGGACCTTTAAGCATTTTTCATATTGTTTAAAACAACAACAGCTAAGTCTTCAGGGCCCTTTGAAACACTAGCAAGGTAAATGCCATTCAGATATTGTGGAAAACTCATTTCAGGGACAGGTACTGCTGCAGATAATGTGTGCTTCTGAAGTCCCAATAGATGGCATTAATTAATTGAAGAAACATATGGCACACCAACTCTGGCAGTGATTTGGTTGGGCAGGCACTGTGGGAGATAGACATTCCTTCAAGTATCCAGATCCTGGGCTATGAGGAATTTTATAAGAAACTACCACTTTGAATCACATCTCAAAACAACTGGCAACAACTACAGCTCATGAAATCAAAGTATTGCAAGAGTATATTCTTTGATTTTGTCAGTTAAGGAGGAAAACACTACTCTAACATGAATGTATGATGTAACAGGAAAGGTAATATAAGCCTCATTCATGGGCTGAAAACAACATGAAAGCAACATCAATGGAACATGGAATATCTGGCTTGAGTAGTTACAATAATCTGGGGGGAAATACAATGACATGTGTAAATTAAAGGCTGCTTGCTGTATAAGAAAGGTCTCCTACATAAAGTTTGATCTTCCTTCTAGGTCCTGGGATATGATCTCAATAATTCAGCACAACATTCTTAAAGAGTTCCTAATATAATTATTATTCTAACATTCAAATCCATCACTATTCTAAAGGCCCTGTCACACTGCCCAACGGATGCAAAATGGACACAACGGACGAGCAAAATGTTCCATCCCTCGCTCTCAAAAGGGCAAAAATTTGCATAACCGGAGCGGATTAACACAGACGGGCGGGACGCAGGGCAGATGGAAAGCGGATGTGGACGGAAGCCTAGCGGATGGAAGCGGTGGAGCGGATGGCATATCTGCTAGCTTCAGGGGACCTCGCAAGCGGAACGTGGAATGGATGAAGCGGATGCAGAGCGGATGCAAGCGATGAATGCGAATGCAAGACGGTAAGCCTAGCGGGATGCACACGGAAGCTAACGGATGCCGGAGTGTTTAATTGCGCATGCGAGGAGGATGCACTGCGTCAGCCCGCGGAATATAACAGAACAGCTTCTGAAAGCAGGTCACTATTCAGAGGAAAAGACCTGCTTCCAGACACATGTGACTGCCTTGCCTGTCCCCTGGGACTGCACATGTCCCTGCAAGCCTTGTGCCAGCCTACCTGCACGGCCTTGCTGTCTGCCTGCCTCATATCTTGCTGATCTGCCTGCCAGCCTTGCTGCCAGCCCCCTGCCAGCTTGCTGTCTGCCTGCCTGCCAGCGCTTGCTGCCAGCCCAGTCTGCCTGCCAGCCTTGGTGCCTGCCTGCCTCCAAGCCCTTGTTCAATGCCTCCTGCCAGCCTTGCCTGCCAGCACTTAGGTGCCACCTTTCTGCCGGCCTCTTGGATGCCTGCCTGCTGCCAGTCCACCCGCCTGCCTGCCTGCAGCCTTGGTGCCTGCCTTGCCTGCCAGCCTGGTGGCCTGTCTGGCTGCAGCCTTCCTGCCAGCCTTTGGTGGCCTGCCTCCTGCCAGCCTTCTGCCAGGCCTTGTTCTGCCAGCCCTCCCGCTGCCACACAACCCACAACAACGCATGTGGAAGCAGCAGCCTCAGCCATCTGCTGCGCACCCTGCAAGAGGGACAGGGCACATCCGCCCCTGGCCCTCACTCTGGTTCTGCTTTGGGCTTCTTGCAGCAACGGGCTGCGCTCTTGGGGCTGGGATTTCTGCCTGCTTCTGCTCTTCGGAGGAGCTGATGACAGCACTCCAGCCAGCACCTCACAGCACCTGCCACCTACTCACCCGAGAACTCGAGCGACCAAGAGGAGATACCAGAGACTTCATTATTTGTCTTATAGCTGTTGTTAATGAAGTCTAGTTTTTGGATTCACACACTGCTCTTTATTCTTTTTTTTTAATAATCTTGTGGAAACTTTTAGAAATGGTAAGCCTTTGCATCTTGTGGGAATGGTTAGATAGCCTGATGGGATGGCGCCAGGGATACCTGTGGGATGGGGCAGGATACCTTTTGGGATGGGTATATAGCTGGGATTAGATAAACCTCAGTGCAAGCATAGTGGGGATGTAATGGTTCCACCCTCCCAGGTGCACACCTATGGCCCTTTATTATCTAATAACAATATAATCAATCTCATCCACACATGTCAACATAACACAACTCTTTATTAATGCCCTGCTTCATTGTCGGGCCACTCAACATAACATGCTCAAATCTCATCAGTGTGATGAGTACAGCTGAAGGAAGCATCCATTAAGATCTATCATCCTGTCTATGCCGCTCACTTGCTCCAGCTGGGAGTTGCACCAGTGTTTCAGGAGGTTGCACTGGCTTCTTCCTTCACGTT
This sequence comes from Laticauda laticaudata, assembly GCA_004320025.1. Lineage (NCBI taxonomy): Eukaryota > Metazoa > Chordata > Lepidosauria > Squamata > Elapidae > Laticauda > Laticauda laticaudata. Next base: position 42,265 of record BHFT01015325.1, on the reverse strand, counting down.
GAGGCTCTGTTGGGCCTTTGACATTCCTGAGTTGTCTATCAGGTTCGCCCTTGCCTCCCCATTCCCCAGGCTCCATGTCCCATTGCCTTGCTGGAGGTCATGAGCCTGGTTCTGCAAGATGGGTACGGGTGCGCATGAGATTGTGCAGATGAAGCAAGCTTCCATTATTCCTCCTGCATTTGTCTGTGGGTTGATGCTTGCATGGTGGTGAGAAGTACCTGGAACCTATCTTGGCCAGGATGCCGCAAAGGCGTTCCTCCACCCGCCGCTTGCCCTGGACAAGCTTTAGTTGAAAGAATCCTCTCTTCACGGGTGAGGTATTTGGGGTGTAGGGCTTCAGAGGTACAGGTTGTGAGGGAAAGGCGTCATTCCCCACGCTGAAGTAGGGACATATTGTGTGTCATTGGGCAGCAGGTTCTGGATCTGGGAAGCCCACGATGAGGTTTGCATTCCAGCTCCTCTTGAGTGACTGGCATTGTATACTGGGCATTGAGATGAGCCGCTGCCGTAGCAGTCGATGTACATTGAACTTGTAGTCAGAGGGGCCATTCGGTGAACGGAAGGGGCGAAGAGATTGATCGGCTTGAAGAAGCCCGTTGTAGTTGAAATACAGTGGCGAACCCCGACTTGGCTGTGGCTTTGCAGGCAATCGTGGCTTGCCATCGATGGCTTCCAAAGGTGTGTGGGAAGTTTCCACCTCTGATACCACTGCTCTGCAAACTTTCTTCCATCCTTCTTCAGTGGAGGGGCACTGGAGTGAGCTTCCTTGTATTCTTCAAATTATTGGCCAGCACCACTTCTCTGACCACAATGCTGATGCGGTGTTGGTGGCACCCTCCAAGCCGTACTGCATGCTCCTGTAGGTGGTCCCTGAGCAGGTGGCGACAGAGTAGCGAGTGCACCTGTTGAGCCCAGGTTCAGGCTGAACCGGAAGTTGGTGTTTGTCTTGCGTCAACCTGGTGTCAGGCGCTGCACAAGTTCGTCAAACATGGCTGGGAGGCATCCTCATGAAGTTCTGGAATATGCCGAGTGTCTTCGCTCCTTAAGCTCCACCATCAGTTGTTTGTTCAGTCCGTCCTCTGCTCCTCTGGTGAACATCTTCGTACCCAGACACTTCTTGCCGCGCCCTTTTTCTTCCCGTAGTAGAGTTCACAGAGGTCTGTAAGATGGGCTATCGCATGTTGCAGAAAGGACTTGGTCTGCCAAAAGGACCTGGGTTAACGATCCACGGCTGGACTAATGACTTGATGCTGTGGAAGAGGAAGAGCAAGATGAAGGCTGCAGAGGTCCGCACCAAACATGGCTGCTGTTCTGAAGTGAGATCCAGATGTGTTGTTCCCCCTCTTTTGATACCAGTATAGCTGTCGCTTTTGCATCCTCTAGGCATTCCTCTAGCATCTCTAGACATCCTTTAATATCTGAGATAGGTCCCCTCATGCGAACGTTTTTTCCATTTTAAATGCCTTTGTTTCGCACTGCGTCCTTCTGCATCCATTCCGCGTCCGTCTGGCTTCTCCCCCTTGTGTCCGAGGCGGATCGCGAGTTGCGCGGAAGCAAACAGCGGATTGCCTTGCGATATAGCGGATGCGTTAACAGATGCAGAACGGAAATGCGTAGCCAGATGCGTAGTGGAGTGCGTAGCGAGTGTAGATACGGAACGAATTGGATACATTTTCCGCGCAAATGTTTGGCAGCTCAAAACTTTCATGACGATGAAATCGTCAATAACGGATGCCTTGACGGAATGAGAGGAAGCAAACAGAGGGGGGGCAGTGAGTACATCGCGTTTTAACCAATGGATGGCAAGCTTTTTTGTCCGTTTTACATCCTCTTTGCATCCGTTGGTGCAGTGTGACAGGGGCTTATAATGAATTTAGCTGGGGAGCAGATCCCTAGCCAACCACACCAGAGCAAACCAAATTGTGATAAACTTGTTCAGCCTTCCCAATCACTAGCGGTTGAGGGCAAATAGCAGTGCCATCTCTAGATCAACATTCAATTGAATAGAAACTGGGATATAAGTAAAATCTTCATTGTGAATAGGTTATTAAACTGACATTAATAATCTATTAATCTTTCTTGTTTCTACTCAATAGCAAACTTCTATTTCAGATTCCTACTACAGAGGACTGTAGCTCTCTAGCTATTGTTTGGTTATAACTCCTAGGATCTTTATCATTATCATGTTGCTTCCTTATTTGTTTCTAAATTTATAGATTGCCCAACTACATCTCAACTCCGCTGTGTTTTAGACTGAAGTTGCAATTCAAACAACTTGAAGCATCATTTTTTTTCTATCCCTGCCCTATATTTCACTTTCCTTTTTGTGAATATACACAGCCTTTTCCAAACTGCAATCCTGTTATTACACTTTTATTTATTACTTTTAAACATTTTCTGAATTTAGTCCTGAAACTTGTGAAGTCTCCTAATTGCATGATCACTGAATTATCTTGAAATATATATATTATTTTAAAACTTAAATAAATTGTAAGTTGATGCCTATGTTGTGTTGAACACTTTTTTATTAGCCTTTTGATGAACCAGTTGACTCAAAGCACTTGTTCAAAGATTCCTACAAATGTTTTCTTGACTCTATTATTGCAAAAGCAATTTATCTTTCACAAAGAGAGAAAAACTGAGCAATGGAGCTTCTGATTGAAAACTGTTAATTGGAGTAAATATCTGCTGCTTATTGAATGAATTAGCATTGACCCAAATATGTAGCTATTCAGGAAAATTAAATATTTTCTGAACATTTATAATCATAGCCAGTTTGTTGTAAGGACAGATGGATGAGGTCCTTTTTGCATATCTATGGTCTCATCTGTACTGTAAATATGTCATTGTGACTTATTAAAAGAAAATCAGTATTTAGAATAAAATATTGATCTTCAAGAAGAACATGATTAAAATCAAATAGCTTTTTCTTTTCTTTTTAAATCCATTGACTTATATGAAGGACTTGGGAGGACCCCCTTTAAATCATCAAGTCCAATCCCATGCTCAGTTTAGAAATCCCATCCCACCAGATCAAGTAAAGAGGTCTTGTAATAGGGTGCTATCAGCTAGGTAGCCACATTTAGTGGACTCTCGGTGATGGAGCTTTTTAGTGTGCCTATATTGTGGAATTTTCTCCCACCTGAGATGAGATTAGTTTTGTCCTTGTTGAGCTACTGGTTGCCCTCAAGAGCTAGTTATGCCAGCAAGCCTGGGGAACCCAGGAAATGATTGGGGGTGGCTTCATTGTTATTAATATCCCATTGTCTGTTATTTCCTTGTTTCATATTTTTTTAGCTTTTCACATTTTTATTGTCATTAATAGTGAGAATGGTTTTTATATATTTATTCATTATTGTTAGCTTTGTTGCACACTACCCAGAGTTGCTTTGGTTGCTATATAAACTGATAGGATAGGATAGTCATGTGGTCTGATAGGATAGGATAGTCATGTGGTTAGTGGTTAGAGTGCAGTACTGCAGGCTACTTCTGCTGCTTGCTGGCTGCCTGCAATTTGGCAATTCAAATCTCACCAGGCTCAAGGCTGACTTTGCTTTCCATCCCTCCAAGGTGGGTAAAATGAAGACCCAGATTGTTGGGGCAATATGCTGACTCTGTAAACCTCTTAGAGAGAGCTGTAAAGCACTATAAAGTGTTGTATAAGTCTAAGTGCTATTGGTATAGGATAGGATAGGATGGGATGGGATAAGTCAGGACAGGACAGGGAGATGGGGGGAGGGGTTTGGCAGGCAGACCAATGAAAAAGAAACATCTATTTGGATGCATCCCACACACGATGGCTGAATCCCTCCAGTGAATGGTGGGCCCAGCATCTCTCACTATTGATTTTAGTAATGAACTACTGAAATTGCTAGGGAATGTTTTAAAATATTCTATTGGAACCTGATTTTCTGCAATTTCTCTGGAATACAATGTTTCCATCTTACAGATCTTAAGTTCATATCCAGCTACCTAATAAGATACCCACAGCAAACTGTTTGGGAATAACTAATTCCTCAAGCACTATTTAATATGCTTATTATTGTAACTGTAAGTCAAATAGTTCTGCAAGAATTAGATTTATTTTCTTTAATTATCAATTTTTTGGGACAGATAATTTGTTTTTGTTTTTTTTTTAGTTCTGAGAGCATCTTCTTTCTTTCTGCTTTGGTTGAAGCTCGATAAAATATCGTTTCCTATTTACATTTACTTTTCAAGAGTCTTCAGCAGACTCTTCCCTTTTTTTGCCAAGTACCTTGCTTGCAATCCTAAATGAATAGATGCTGAATGCTTAGAAATAGTTTGTTTAGTTTAATATTTTGCTTCCATTTTAAGAAATATTTTCCACTCCAAAATTATTTTTCTACCATCATTGTTTCATAGGCTTTGGAGTTTTTTTAAAAAGTTTTTTTGTGTTTCCTGAACTTGAATTATTATTGAGAGATGTGGGAGGTTCCTACACTTGTTTTGGTTTCTTGTGTCTATTATAAATCTCTATTTTACTCCTTAGTTTACCTCATTGTCCCTGCTTCCTAATCTGGAAAAATTTTCCTGAAAGGAGTTTTCTCATATTGTTGCAGAAGATCCTTTGCTTAAGAGAGGGTGATCAGTCCTTTTCTCTGTCCCTGCTTACAGGGAGGGATTGCTTCCCAAGTCCAATATTTGCCTGCAGGTGTGTTCCTTCTTCACCGGCTGGCTGGAAAATGTCCTGGTCTGCTTATCCTTCACCAGTGGTTCTTGAAGGTGTCAACCGCCATCGCCGGAACCCAGCAGTATCGGGAAGTCCCTTGAATCCAAAGGACTGATGGCACCTGGGATGTTCCCTTCAACTCACCGAAGCACCAGCACCCGGAGTGGACCCCCCCCAGCAGGCCTCAGGGCCCCTTGTGTCCTGGCAGAATCGCCATAAATGTTGCAGCAGATCCTGTTTCCAAATCAGGACACAAGACCACAAAAGGTAGGAGAATACAGGTTTATTTGCGCAAAAGGTTCAGNTCAGAGCATTAGCATGGCAAATTCTGAACCCTCGGCTATTCCTGAGGGGTTACTTTTATGCAGCTCCCAGTCTCAGCGTACTACAAAAGGGGGAAGTAAGTCTAATTCGCCATTTTACACAATTCAGCATATGAATACTTCTCTTACACCATCTGTTATTTTCCATACCCACCCTTGCCACCCTTGCCATTGAGCTGTTTACAGGAACATATCTAGTTCATAGGTCATGATTCTTAGACTTATATTCAGCAATTTTCTGGTTTTCACAATATCATATTAAGCAACTTCTATGATATTTGCGATATAAGCTAAGAAACTTCTGCTAATTATAAGAATACTTTTCTGGTAACTTCCCATTCTGCTTCAATATTGTGTGAATTTGAATGTAATTCAGCAAAACCAGCCAGGCTATAAAGCATGGAATATGACTGTGCAATTTCAAAAAATTGTCCACCTTCATTACTTAGTCACTTAATCAGTAAAACATTATTTTTATAACACACTCAAAACCGTAGAAATGGTGGTAGACTTAAGGAGAAACCCTCCCACATTACCACCTCTTACAATACTAGACAACACAGTATCAACAGTGGAGACCTTCAAATTTTTAGGATCTATCACATCACAAGACCTAAAATGGACACCAAACATCAAAAACATCATCAAAAAAGCACAACAAAGAATGTTCTTTCTGCGCCAACTCAGAAATCTCAAACTACCCATGGAGCTACTGATATAGTTCTACAGAGGAATTATTGAGTCTGTCATCTTCACCTCTATAACTGTCTGGTTTGGTTCTGCAAACCAACAAAACAGACACAGACTTCAGAGAGTAATTGGGACTGCAGAAAAAAACAATTACTACTAACCTGCCTTCAGTCGAGGACCTGTATACTGCATGATTCAAAAAGAGGGCTGTGAAAATATTTACAGACCCCTTACATCCTGGACACAAGGACATTTTTTCCAGACATTTGTTTTTCTCTGCAAAACAAATAATTCCCAAAACACTGTCCAACTATTTACAAAGTCTGCATTACTATTACTATAATCTTCTCATCACTCTTTATCACCCATCCCTTCCCATTTGTGACTGTATGGTTGTAACTTTGTCATTTGTATCCTTACAATTTATATTGACTGTTTCCAAGTATGATTTAATTGCTTATTGTACCCTATGACTATTATTAAGTGTTGTACCTTATGATTCTTGACTCTTGGCGAATGTATCTTTCTACTGAGAGCATATGCACCAAGACAAATTCCTTGTGTGTCCAATCACACTTGGCCAATAAACAATTCTATTTTATTTATTATTAAAGAAAAATGTATTTTTGAAAAGCATTGCAGTCCACTCCAGAATAGCATGAAATCCCAGTGAAGGCATAAACAAATAAATTTCTGCAATGTGTGTTTTGATGTTGATGAAGAAATAATATGTTCCTTCAGATAAGCCAACTATTCTGGTCTGTGCTGATATCTTAAATAAGCTTTCCCCTTATTTTTAAAATACAAATCTAGAGAAAATATAAATAGCAAACAGGATATCCGGCATCACATTTGAAGTCATTGGAAGGGGATCCCCTGTTACATTCCAGAACTGGCATCTGCTGGGAATAGTTATCCCCTTTAGTGCCTGGCTTGGGTCTCTGAAGGACATGGCTCATAGCCAAAATGCCATCCATCAACTGGCACTACAAAAAAAGATCACTGCAGATGATAAGAGAAAGGCCCCAAGTTAGAATACATAAAATTGATAGAGATTAATTAAAGGCAGCAAGCTATTAAAGGTGTACATATATTAATTTAAAAATAAACATTCCTAGGACAATTGAAAGTCATTATGCCCTTAGAGATCTAGCTGGGGCTGAAGAGACCAGAAGCAGAATATGTCTGAGACTTGTCATTACATATTCTCTCCCTAGTTTTCTCCATTCTGAACAGAAAGATAGAAATCATGGTATGGGAGGAAGCTTTAAGATGTTATCCTAAAAAAGGAGATAAATGTCTATAGAATAACATCCACTCTCCACTTTAGCTGTGGGGCTCTGAAGCTATACCCAGTAAAAATATTGTTTACCTTTATGTATTGATGGTCTGATCACAAAGTTATTGCTGTTGTTTTCAGGAAGTTCCTTTTATCAGGAATCAAGCATTTTTTTTTAGCAAGGATTGTTTGCTTCTAGTAAATGTTGGCAACTTGATGTCCACAAACATCAAGAATGTGGACCCCTATTTTCAATCCATTTTGCTTGTTACAGGAGACTGCTTAAATTGCACGAGGTTATGTGAAAACACTAGAATCCCTCAAAGGCTCATCAACATTTAATATTCCCAATGGAATTTCACTTTAGGAAAGTTGTTGATACTACATCAGTTCTTGCTAAAATCTCTTATAATTTTGCTGTTTCTTCTTGATATCCTGGTAATAGTTTATATATCTAACCCCTAGTTTGCAAAATAAAGTTGTCAAAGGACAACTATGCTCCTCTTTCTAGTACAGGAACACTTTTCAGAAATCTATGTTCTACACGTGCAATATACATTTTGCTGTTCAGTTCGCTCTCAGTATATTCATACTCTCTAGCTGGAACTGAAATTCTATAGCCCATAAACTTTCACAGTGTGTATTTGACTTCTTAAGCTCTATGTTTGGGGTAGAATTGGTTTTATTTCTCTACTAGTCTGTTTCTGATAATTTTGCTCACACCCTAAATTGCCTCTTAGTAATTATTTCTGGCATTTATTATATAAAACTGCTATGTGTCTCAGGGGTGTTTGAATAGCATGTCTTAAGCAGTGTCAGGCATTATAATATGAATTTCTGAATGATACTTTAAGGAGAGAGGCAGCTGTAGTGTCTGAAGATTACTACAGTAATTAATAGCACTTTAATTATTAACATGTCTGAATTTCCATTGGGAAATCCTTTCATGAATCCTGACAGAACTCATGCTGTCTAAAATTTAGAAGAGCCCATACAGGAGCATATTCTTCAATCTTTTTATTTAAAAAACATTATGCATTTTTGCTCTACTCAGCTTATTTTACACTGGTTTCTGGTTTCTTTCCTAAGTGACAATTTAAACTGTATAGCTATTTTTTTCAAAAAACAAAATTATATGTAGGCAGCTGAAAGTGAGAGAAGAGGACTGAGTGGAATAAAAAATAACTGGCATTTTAAGAATGCTTCAGAAATAGATTTTTTGTAAAAATATTGCAATTTGAAGCTTTATATAGATTCAAATTCTTATTTTTCTAATTCACAAAATCTTGGATCGGTGTTAAATTGATTTTGTGCCATTACGTCAGTGTTGACTCTTAGCAACCACATAGATTTTCTCTGTCATGGATAAAGCATAAGAAGATATTTCTTGATAAAATTTCTCTATATGTCAGGATTTAAATAACTCTTTTAGACACATTCAAATATGTGAGTATGTTTAGTAGACATTTTGATATTCTACTGTCCATCTCTCTGCTTCAAAGTCATCCGTACTCTATGGGCAGTAAAGCTTTGTACAGATGTTTTTGTCACTAGTTTATTTGGAAAGTTCCAGGCGGACACTGTAATTTCTGCTACCAAAATTGTCTGCTATTTTCTCTTCCGTCAGTTATAAAGCTGACTTCTCAGCTTTTTCACTATATATCTTCTGTACAATTTCACACCCCCTTTACTTCAATTACCATGTGCAGCTCTGGCACAGATGTCACCAGCTGAGGAGCAGACTGAATAACACCCACATGCCTGGTTAAGTTCTTCCTGTACAGAAAGAATTCATCTTCAAGTTTTAAATAGCTTTGGACCAAATGTATTTTCTCCTTTAATGAATAATGCAAGTGCTGAATTATTTGATTTCTTTTTCAGTTGGTATTAGTAACAGATATATAATGGATTCTTTATTTTTTTAAAAAAAAATTATCATTGCAGAAAAACATTGTTCTTGTTCTAGCAAAATTTCTTCAATAAAATTTGTCCATGGCAAAGAGATGGATTAGGCAGCCTAATTTACAGAATTAAGGGGAACTGAAGCAGTGATGTTTGGGAGGGAAAGGAAAATTTTAAAAAAAATCAAGATGGAATGGGCAACACAGAAAACAGGTCAGACCTGGGAGAAATATCCATTGGGTTCAGTTCCAAGCTGAGAGAAAGACACTGGAAACATGGACGCTGATTGGCAAGATTTTAATGATGAAGCAGAATTACATGAGTAGTTCTGGTTCAGGTGATCACATGGAGTTGAGAGTGGGGGAGGGTATTTACACCCTCTAACTTCCTGTTCCTGTGCAAGAACATGTATACTCTTGACTGTTGTCAGACTCCCATGGTAGCATGTATAAATCCTAGGAATTTGTCTGAGCTAAGCTTGGTTGAAGTTTGGCTGATGCAATTAAGAGACTTGTGTTCTGAAAGGGTGTTGAACAATTCCTATTATGACTGAAGGCTAATTGTACCTTTGTTCAGACCTTGCTGCAGGGAATTTCTGCCTATGAATAGAGCTACCCATCTCTATCTCTTAAGTTCTGACATCTGCTGTGGGCTTATAAGGAAGGTGGAGGAGTGCTTTCCAAAAACATGTTTCTCCATTTGTCATCCAGGGAAATATAATATTCTGCTTCTTAATATTTCTCAAAATATTTCATTCTTCTAGGAGAGGGATGGGTGCTAACTTTCTACATGCCTTTGATAATACAATTATGGGTTCCAAATTGCTCATACATAGCATGAGGAGTTCTCTTCCTAAATTTGTTTGGAATCTGCCTTTGTGAATCTTAAGATCTTTATAGTACATCATTCTGGGATGATTATGAACAAGGCAAGGCCTTGTTCAGTATGACATTCCTTAAGGCATTGTGGGCATGCTATTTGGTCTCAGCATTTTCTTATAATTAGAGATATCCTGAATCACTCCTCATAAGACTGAATCTCCAGGTCCTTATGACCATTCTTTTTATACCTTCCAATCAGATTCCAGTCTGAATCCTTGGAAGGACAGCTTCCAATTGTCAGGACATTAATATTATATAAAGTTCTTTAAAGTACCAAACAGGAACTTAGTCTCTTTTATACAATATGCATGAAAGAGAATATTCACAGAGAATAGAATAAAACAAAGACATGGAGAGACCAAAAAATAAGATCAAAAGCCATAGAGATTATTACTTCTCAGCAACAAAGCAACATTTTTGTAATTATATTACATTATTATTACAATGTATTAATATTTATTCTTTTATTAAGACTGCTCCATATAAAATTTGTAATAATTCTGAGTCAGTAAATATCTTTTTTAAAGTTTTGACTCAATATTATTGATCATATAAAATAAAACAAGAAATTATTCATTTTTTGTCTGAATAAACGTGTTAAAATTACAAATCGAGCCACATTTTATCTTTTTGAGAAATAAGCATTCAAAGATTAAGCACCTGTCACACAGCACCAACGGATGGAAAGAGGATGTAAAACGGAGAGAAACACTTGCCATCCGTTGGTTAATGCGAGCATCGTGGTCTGGTGACTCACTGCGTCTCATTGTCGATAATCTCTCGTCCATCCAGCATCCGGTACTGGACATCGTTCATCCGCGCACAAAAAGTTTGAGCGCACAACGTCTGAGCGGAAAATGTACACCGTCCGTCTGAGTGACTGCTACGCATACAGGAACACCGATCCGTATATTAGTCCGTTGTTCATCCCGTGTTACGCATGCGTCTATAGCACTAGACATCTCACTTGCGGCATCCGGCCTCAAAATCTGCTCCGAGAAAACGGACGCACAGGAGAAGTGAAACGGATGCGGAAATCGACACAGGCAGCGGTATCACGGCACTAGAAGAGATGAAAGCGATGCTAGCTTGCTCATACTAAAGCATTAAAACGAAAAATGTCCGTTAGGGACGTATCTCAATATTTAGGATGTCGCAGGAGCCTAGAGATGAAAAGGACTACCCTAGCGAAACACCTATTTCCTATAAAAAGGGGAGAAAGCACTGGTCTCCACTTTCAGAAAGCAGCCCTGCTCGTGCCAGAACCACTCTTCAGCCTTTCATCTGTGCTCTTGTCTTCCACAGCACCAGTCATCTCCACCAATGAATCCATCACACACTCTTTGGTAGCCGCATCGTCTTTTAACCAACAGTCAACATCTAAGACTCTTTCACCTGTTTCTACGCGAAAAATGAGGTGGCCAAGAAGTGTCTGCGTCGATAGATGGTCAGAGAAGAGCAGAGTTACGACTGGTAAAAAAGCTGATGTGAGCTGAGAACGAGCCCTGTGCATCCAGAACTTCAAGAGAGAGCCGCCAGCCATGTTGACATGTGTGAGTGGCTGAGACCAGTTTGACCAAGGCAAACACCGAACTGCCGCCCAGCCTGACCCTAGGCCTGAAGTGCGCGACTGCCAACCTTGCCGCCGGCCATGTAGCAGGAGCAATCAGTTCGCCTTGAGGTTGCACAACAACACCATTCAAAAGCATTGTGTTCAAGAAGTGTGCAGCCATCATCGAAGAATACCTGAGAGCTCCTCAGTGCTCCTCACTGAGAGAAGGAGGAAAAAATTGCGAGAGTGGTATCAGAAGTGGACACTTCCCCACCACCGCTTGGAGCCATAGATGGGAACACGTGCATGCAAACCTCCAGCCGAAATGCAGGGTCCACTTACACAACTACAAGGGCTTTTTCAGCATCATCCTCTTCGCCTGGCGGCTGACCTACAAGTCATGTACTCTTGATGCTTCAGGCAACGCTATCTTCAGATGCCCAGCTATACAATGCCCAGTCACCTCAGGAAGGGCTCGAACGCAACCTCAATCAGGACTTCCAGGATCCAGAACCTGCCCTACGATCACAAACAAGAATCCCGACTTCATTGGTGACGGATGGACGCCGTTCTCCTTCAGAACCTAGCCTCATGAGCCTACATCTTCGAGATGCCTCCCCTGAAGAGGATCTTTCACCTACAGCTGTATATGGGCCTAGGCAGGTGGTGGAGAATGCCTTTGGCATCCTGCCAACAGGTTGCAGGTTACTGTCTCACACTCATGCAACATCGCCCAGAACGTCGAGGAGGATCGGAACTTGCTGCATCCTGCACAATCCATGCGCAGTCCCGCTGACCTCTAGTGTTGCAGAACAGGCTCGTGGACCTCCACAAGCAATGGGAATGGAGCTGTGTGATGAGGCAAGAGGGCGGAAACCTGATAGATACTTGTGGATGTTCAGCCCCAACAAGCTTTCACATGAACGGAAGAACAGCGCAACCTCTCGAAAACACTGGTCATACTCCCCAGCTGGAGCAGTGGAGTGGCAAGGACAGGATTGTAAATGCTTAATGGATCTCCTGACCTGTCTCAATCACACAGATGAATTCTGCCGGTATGTTGAGTGCCCTTACAATGAATAGGCATTAACTAAAGAGTGTGTTAGTTGAAATTGTTGATGAATAGAAATTTGTATATTGATAAAAAGGGCCAAGGTTGGCACCTGGGAGGGTGGACCATACAGTCCACTCATGCTGTACTGGAGGTTATCTTTTCCCCAGCATACCACCCACACGTATCCAACCCATCCCACATTATTCCCACTGCCCACAAGTAATCCCTGCCCATCCCACTGACTTAAAGCCCATCCACAGCTATTACCATCCCACAGGTAAACCCGCCCTCATCCACTGCTACCTTATCGCATCGCACAGCTTTATACCCATCCACAAGTTATCCCTTCCCATCCATTTCTATCCTTACATCCACAAGCATCAAAGCTTAAACCATTTCTAAAAGTTCACAAAGACTTTATTGAATAAAGAACTGAGCAAAATATGTGAACAAAAGATATATCTTTATAATTTAACAACTGTATAAAGCAAAATGACCAAGTAAAGCGTCCCAAGCAAAAGAATAAAGTCAACAGGTAGCAAGTCCATCTCTGACAACTCTCAGTCACTCTGAGGCTGCACATCAGTCTCAGAGGTAAGGTCCAGGGCCGTGGAGGTGCTGCTGCTGGGGTGGTACTGAGGAACCCATGGGGGCCTGGCCCGAGGGATCAACGGGTATGGTGTGTGGAGGAACTTTCTAAGAAGCCTGGTCAAGTCCTGTGTGTTGAAAGCACCCTTCCTACCGAACATGGGGTGTAGTCCAAGACCATGACAGATTGTCGTGCGGCACTGTGTGGGGTGGAGAGGAGGAAGATGTTTAGGGGGCTGTCTGGTCAGTTCTGCAGGTGAGCGAGGTGAGGAGTCGCTGCAAGTCGGACACGTGGCTAACGATGAACCCGTGCCCTGGACTGGGAAGGGCTCTGCTGTTGCTGGCCTGGAACTCCTGTACCCATAGCCTTGGTAGGTGAGGCGTGGAAAGCCTCAACCTAGGTGGGAGGAGCCAGGACCTGACTGGGTACCGGAGCAGGTTACATGGCTGGAGGTTGTTGACCAGTGGACCTGTGATCCTCCCTTATCCACTGGTATCCATGTGATTCGGTAAAGTCCACATTGAGGCCGGTTGAAGTAGGTGAGGAAGGGCTTCAGCTTGAGAGAGGGAGTACTAGGTGCTTTTGTGGTGTCTGATCACACAGGAACCAGGTGCTGTGTCCCCGTCTGGCTCTTCTGCGCTTTATGTGAGAGTGGTTCTGGGGTGGATGTGGGTGTCTCTGGTGAGTAAGTGCCCTCCTTGCCCACTGCGTCAGGGGCCTCCGTGCTCGCCAGGGGATGCAGCATGTCAGGGGGTCATCGTCATGGGAACCTCACAGTACCATGCCTGAACAGGAGCTGATCCTGGGCCAGAGGGCTGCTCTCCTGGGCTGCCGAGAGAGAGGGTTTTTGTAGAGGGGCTGATCCTTAGGTGGTGATCTCACTCAGACAGCAGCACTTGGCATTATGTAGTCCCTGGTCTGGGAGCTTGACCCGGTTGCCTGGCCAGATTTCTTGAGGTGCAGATTCTGTACCAGTGTGCATGTGACTCCACCAGCGAGAGGACCTCCAGAAGTGTCACAAGCATCTCTCTTACTCTCCCTAACACGCCGATTTTTGGTGTCTCGATAGAGCTGTGACCACTTCACATAGGTACTGTTCTCTAGCACAATTCGGAGAACTATCTCATATTCCTTACTTCCGATGGAGTATTGTCGCTCTCCGTTCTCGCATGAGTCTTACTCTCCTTGGCAGGGCATCTGGGGACCCTCTACGAGCGGCTTGAGTTCTAGGGGCTGCCACCACTACCCACCACCAGCAGCAGCAACAACAACAGTAGCAGCAAAAGCAGGACAGCAGCACAGCAGCACCAGCATCACTGCACACCAGCAGCACGCAGAACCAGGATCGCAGCACAGAGTAAGCACCCCACACCAGCAAGACCAGAGCACAGCAGGACCAGGACACCAGCAGACCACCAGACCAGAGCACCAGAGACAGGACAAGCACCACAGAATATAGCACCAGCAAAGCACCAGCAACCAGGAGCAGCGCCAGAGAGTTTAAGCCCAAAAGAAGCAACAGCCACCAGAGCACGCTAGCAGATTAAGCCACCAGCAGAAGCACCAGAGCAGCACCAGCACTAAGTAATCACCAGCAGAAGCGCCACACCAGGAGAGCGCCAGCAGAGTAGCACCAGCAAAGAAGCAACCAGGAGCAACAACCACAGCAGAGTAAGCACCAGCAGAAGCACCACACCAGACGCGCCACGCGAGAAGCACACAGAAGATGTCAACCCGAGCACAGAACCCCAGCAAAGCAGAGTCAGGGCCAGGGTGGTGGGAAATGGGGCCCTGTCTTCTTGCCCAGGGCTTGGCAAGCAGAGACACTCCTCTTCTTCCCAGGTTTGGCTGAGCGGTCTGGCAGCAGTTTCCTCTGCATGGTGCACCTGCTTCGAGCTCATCCTTTATATTCACGGGGCTGACGCAATGCCATCCTCGCGGCAGGCGACAGTGAATGCTGGCATCCGCTGCAGCACCGTCTCGGCTTTCCATGAATGCTCCGCTCCATCCGCTAGCATGCCACTCTGCATCCGTTCCTTCCGTTGAAGCGTCTCTCCGCTCTGCCTCCCCCGGAAAGCCCTGCGGATGTCCATCGCCTTCCATCCGCTAGGCTTCCATGAGCACGCTACATCTGGCACATCCCTCACCGTCCGTTCCTTTCCGTTCTTGTCCTCTGCTATGCAAATTTGTGGCACTTTTGAGAGCGATAACAAGGATGGAAAAATTTTCTCGTCCGCTGTGTCCTTTTTACATACGTTTTGCATCCGTCGGCCTATGTGACAGGCCCTTTAGAAACAATCAACAAACACAAATAACTTTTATTGAAATTTGAAACATAAGAACAAGCAAAATAATGTATGATAAAATGGGCTAAAATTTTTGGTTTAATGTACAGATAGAACAATGGGAAAATATGTGATTGAAAGGATTGAAATGTGTACTATGTTGTAATTTTAAAGAGAATTTTTATAAAATAATACAACAGTATATGTCCACAGAGAAATTGTCTAGAATATATATTGGCACTTCAAATTGATATTGGAAAACTGAACTTTATTTCATTTGGTGGATATGTTTAAAAATCTAGAAAATTTTACATTCAAATACAGAGTATTTTATATACAATAATATACAATTTTATATACAGTAATATACAATTCAAATTTCATTTTGGGATTGATGTAATTTTGTTTTTATACTGCTGCAAGATTTTTATATGCACAAAGATGGAAGGTTTTGGCACTCCATACAATAGAGTAATTGTTGGTAATGAATTATTCTATCAGACAAAAGCCAATATCCATATTTATTGCTGACACCCTTTGGGACTTTTGCATGAAATGAATGAACTTACATTTTATGATTTTGATGATTTTTTTAGACAGGATAGATTATAAAAAGAAGAAAGTATATAACCATAGAATAAAAGGTGAATTTATATTTGTACTGATATAAAGATGATCAGAAGCTACTTCTTTGTATCTTTTTTTTCTTTCAGTTTTACTTTTTTCCCTTTTAGCTTTCATTTTATTTTTTCCTTTTTCTTTCCTTTCTTATATTGATTTCTATTAGTTTTAATCTTCTTTTCTGAAAAATTTATGCACACACACATATATATTCAATTTAGTTTTATAAAAAGTTATCAACCATTTGATAATATTAGATTAGTTGATATCCTGAATAAATTCAAAGTAATTGAAATCAATAGGAATGATTTTATTGGAAGTAGAAATGATACAGAGAAAAATTTAATGCAAGGTTTGCATAAATATATAGGTTTGTTCTAGTTTTCATCAGTGACTCAGTATAGTGTATTCTACTTCCTTCTCTAGGGTTGTTAAAAACTGAATTATCTAATAAGATTTTTCATGAGTCTAATTAAGTACACATTTTATTTCTTCTTTTTTATATTAATCCATTGTCTAACTTAGAGAAATAGTGGGAATTTGGCATATTACAATGGCTGGAGTCAAAATGCAAACTGTTATTACATTCTGATTATACAATATGTTTTATTCATAATTATGTATTTTCTATACCAGAATTTATTGATATTTGCAACATCTTGGTAGTTTATGAGATAATTCCTTTAAATTGAGTAAATCCTTGCAGGCCCCAATGCTTCTGTAGAAATATGCAATAATTGGGGTCTTAATTGTTGCTTGGATTCTTTCAAATACTTGAGAATAGTTAGATGAAGGATAGATACTCATTTGTGACTATATCATTTTTTAAAAATCCCAGATCAGAATTAATATAAGTAGCTGATTAAAATTTTTACTCAATTTATGAAAATGCATATGATTTCAAGGCCAGTTATCTCTTTAGAAATGCTTATATGCAAAAATCCCTAACCTCCTGGCTATGAAGAGAGCTGCAGACAAAGAGTTATTTTGCTCTCTCTTTAGCTCCAACTTTCTTCTATGTTTATGGGTTGCTAAACTAGCAGTTTCCATCTTGCTCCCTACACTTGCACATACAGAGCACTATCTTTTTGATTATCCCTAGTACAATATAATTTTTGCTAAGTGCTCGTCTTTTGTATCTCAGTTCCTGCAAATAAACTTTCTTTCCACTAAAGTTACAAACCTTGTTTTATATCTTTACATCACTTAAGACTTAATTTATTTTTATTGTACTTGTGGTTATCATATAATAAATTGAGTTTAACTTATCTGATTTTCAGTTTTAGCAGTAGTTGTATGTTTTTAATTCAATTCCTTCATGGAAGCCATTGATAAAATATTTTTTTAAAAAAATATGCATATAAAGAGAAGGTTGTGTGGCCACTATGACATCATGGCAGAGGCTTATTTATATTTTGGTCCATACTTCTATTGCACACAAAGGGCATTTAGAAGGTATTAGAATGGAAATATTTATATCACCAACTTATATTTGGAGACAGTGATCTAAAAACTGTTCTAAAAAAAAATGGGAGCCTTTTGAAGTCATTAGGAATTAAGGGTAATAATTCTTTACATTAATTTATTCTGAATATTTTTTTTCAAACTATATGGATTATGACTAGAGGAATTGGGATTACTGAAATTGCAAAATGGAAGCATATTCTTGATATTACACAATTTAGCCCAGATGCATTAGCAGCACCTAAATCTTTTAAATTAATATTGGTACTGAAATGTGCCTTAGATTATTCCAAGTTTACAGTATTTTGCAATAAACAATTAAAAGGATTTACAGCAATGAATTGTAGTTATTTGGAAGATCTCAGGAATAGAGTTGAAGTATTAACAGTATTAATAAATCACTGATTTATTCAGTAACATTAATTATATTCCTTATGAATTTAAATAAAAAATTCATTTTCACATGTATTAATACCACAAACAATATTTAAAATATTTTAAAAGAGCTGTCTATTAATTGTACTGTGTTTGCAATACAAAATAGAAATGTGGTGATGTGATATGATTTTCTCCTATTATTATCCCATTTTGTCTGGATAGTCATATGCTTCTAAATATAGCTGTGTAAATATTTGTTAACATTCATGTTCCTTGCAAATCATGTTATCCCATGGTGACACCATATATTGTGCAATTCTTAAAAAACTGATTTTTTTACTTATTTACAACAATATGCAAGTTCAGCATTTGATGATAACTTTGTGACATATTAAATAACTTTGAACACAAGAAGTTTAGATTACTTGAAACAAGTGCCTCCAGTTTGCATTAGAGTCACTTAGTTGCATATTTAGTGCAGTTGCATGAGTCCTGACATTGGTATTACCTGAAGAATGCTGCCGAGCTACTTTTTTGTCATAATGATGTATAGCATTGAGTAATGTTTGCTGTCTGACCTTGCTAATAACACCTGTTCTGCATTTTGCTTACTCCTCTGTGGGGTTTTCAGCATTGAAAAGGGAAATTTGGTTTTGTAATTTTATACTCTATATAACAGAGAAATCCCCAGAGTTCTTTTAGCATCATTTATACTGCTATCTTCTTGTGAGGTACCTGGCCATTCGCAAACAAGATTATTACATTTTGGCATAAAATAATACATGAATGCATGAAATCTTATGCAAGTAGCCTGCAAATTAAAATAAAACAAATTGTGTTTTGTTTAGAATGGAATTATGTTTCTTTTATAAGAACAGTCCTAAATTTGAAGCTTTCTAGTTGCCTATACTGTCCCAAACACAGGGAAGAACAAATTAAAACCCAAAGATTGTATGGAAATTACACACCTTTTAGTGCTGGACATCCTAGAGAGACTGTGTAGTATAGTAGTTTAGGTATCAGGTTAGGATTGTGGAGATCAATCAAGTCTCAGCCATGGAAACTCAACAGATGATTTCAGAACAATTACTCTAAGCCAATCTACCCAACTGGACTACAGTTCTCAGGGAAAACATTGTACTGTACATCACCTTGACCTAAATAAGAAGTGTGATATATGTATCCTAGTATACAAATCCTCGTAATTACAACTGCTGCACAATTTTCTAATTATTTTTTTAGGAAACACCCTAAAAATTCAATGTAAGCCTTCCTTAAAGTAGATTTAACATATTTTTAAATACCAACCTAATTATTGAAATGGAGAAATTTTAGGTCTGGGCACTTTATATTAGATCCCTTGCTTTCTTTGGGAACCTTTATGAAATTAATGACTTTTGGGCATCAAAAGTTATTTATTCCTGCCTTAACACCATTTTCTACTATTTTCTAAACTGGTACAAAATTCAGGCAAATAAGATAGGAGGGAAGTAACAACTAAATTTTCTTGCCCTGCTTATCTAGGTATATATCAGTTTTGAAATATGGGAGAGAGAAAAGTAATATCAAAAAAAGAGAAAAGGTTTCAATACACACAACAACACTATACTATATAAGTCCCATTAAGTACAATTATTTTTTATTGATTATGTACCATCAAATCAGTATCAACTATTACAGGCCATACCGATAGACCTTTTCCAGGATGACGTGTTCCCAACCTTGCCAATGTACTAATTATTCCTGTAATGAAGTCCATTCACCTTTCTACTGGTCTTTTCCTTCTTTTTTCATCCTACTCAGAATTATAAACTTTTCAGGAGAGTTGAGTTTTTATATAAAGGCCCGGTCCCACTGGCTGACGGATGCAAAATGTATGCATAAAGGACACAGCGGATGAGCAAAATTTCGGGGGTGGAGCTCATCCATTGTCATCCACTCCAAAAGTGGACAAAAATTGCATAACAAAACAGAAAAGAATGGACATCGCGGTAGTATGTAGCGGGGATGTTAAACGGATGTTCATAGGAAAGCCTAGCAGATGAAGCGGATGGAAGAGGTATGAATACCTCCGAAGGGGTTCCAGGGGAATAATTTTCAAAGCGGAACGCATAGCGGAAGGGGCGGAATGCATAGCGGATGATGTGGATGCATCACGGATGCCGCTAGAGGAACAAGCGGATTGCCGCGCGGATGTATATCGGATGCAAAAGCGTTCACTGCTCATGCCTTTCTATTTCCCGTGGCTACTTAAGCTATGTAGGACGTTCCGTGGATACGCTTTTGTTTCCTCCCTCTTCCGTTTTCAGCTGCGCAGCGGATGTGAGTTGCAAGAATGCCCAGACAGAGGATGCATAGAGAATACAGCAGAGACATTTAACGGATATAAACGGACATAGAACGTTTGTTTGCTCGTATGTTGCAGATTTACATCATACACGGCGGAAAGTTTCATCCGTTCAAAAAGTTTTGTGCAGCCAAAACTTCTTGCACGGATGAAATCACAGTGATGGATGCTTGACAGATAGAAGCATATGAAAACACGTATGCAATGGAGTTACACAACGGATGCATACGTTTTTCCACATATGGCAAGCCTTTTTTTAACATTTTAACATCCTCTTTGCATTCCATAGTGCAGTGGGAACAGGGCCTTAATGTCCAAATAGGATAATTTTTAATCTGGAAATTTTTGCCTAAAGCAAGAACTTTTATTGATCCAATTGTTTGTGTCTTGTAATCCATGGTACTTTCAGGAGCTTTCTTCAACATTAAAATTTTCAAAAAGCATTAATAACTCTTTCCTATTTCTGCTTTTTCCAAAGTCCAACTTTCACTTCCCTAGAATGCTTAGGAAAAACATTGTTCTGAAAAATGTTGATCTTGATAGACATAAAGACACAACAAAATCTGAATAATATTTTTCCAAGGCCTTCTTCCTTGCTGTTTCTATACTAAATGTTACCCTATGGCAATATTTCTTGACTCCTGGTTCCAATATATTTGATAGTCAATCCTAAAGGCGGAAATTATGCACCTTTCAATATTTCATTGACAATTTTAGGCAGAATCTAAGTACAATCATAGTACAATGGTCTAATGCATATATGTTTGAATATTCACCATGATAATTCAGCAATCTATGTAGATTTTTTTTAAAAAGTTTACAGACTGGGAAAAACATAGTGAATGCTTTTCTCTTTGTTTGATTTGATGTCATTCAGTTTTGCCCTACCGTCTATGTAGACCGCAGCTTTCTATCTAGCTTGATTATGTGGAAGTAAGATTTCCTAAACTTTGGCATGAACAATATAATGAATTAAACACCTATTTGTGATTTCATTACAGATACTCTCAGCAATAATGTATTCTTGGCTTTCCTTTGAAGCCTTGCTTGAATATCTGGCATCGTTCCTTAATTGGGCTTAATCTGTATTGAATGATCCTCTACATGATTTTGTTATCATGTCAAATTAAGCGATACTGATACCCATTTTGTTGTTTCCTTTTCTTTTGATATTGGTATGTAAGTTGGACCTGTTACAATTTGTGGGCCATCCATCTCATTCTCCAGTTTGAACAGGCAAGTTTGATAGAATTTTATCTCTTTGTGCTGCTTTCCATATTTCTGTCAATATTCTATCAATTTCCTGAGCATTCAAACTTGGCAATAACTAGAAATGCTGATCTAACTTCATCTTCTGTTCTTGTAATAGTGGAAATAATTTTCCAAAAGGTATCTTTCTTAGATCCTTCTTTAATCTGTTCCACCACTCTGTGGTTGGTGTCCTTTAAGGCTAGTTCCCACTGGCCGATGGACACAAAACGTATGCAAAAGGACACAGCGGATGAGCAAAATTTTGGAAGATGTGTCTGTCACGTCCATTTCCATTGTCATCCCTCTCCAAAAGTGGTGAAAAATTTTGCATAAACAGAAACGGAAAAGAATGGATGTGGGGTAGTATAATAGTGGGGATGGTTACGTGGATTGTTATAGGAAAGCCTAGCGGATGAACAGCGGAGGACGCATAGCGGAAGGGGCGGATGCATAGCGGATGACGGCAGATGCATCACGGACGCCTAGAGGAAACAAAGCAGATGTATGAGCCGATGTATATCGGATGCAAAGTGTTCACTGCGCATTGCGGGGAGATGAATGCGTCAGCTCCGCAGATATAAAAGAATGCAGATGCTCACACGCAGTCAGAATTCAGAGGAAAGACGGGCTACCACAGAGCATCTATGAAAGAACACCATGGTTGGTCAGTAAGGGAAGAAGAGGAAGCCGGTGCTAACCTTGTGCCAGCCTTAGGCAAGAAGGAGAACCAGCATCCCAACCCCTGGCACTGAACTTCTGAAGCTGCTGGTGCTGCTGGTCGCTGCTGCTGTGGTGGCACCAGCCCCAAGGCCCTCAAAGCCCTGCTGCTGAAGACCCTGCTGCTCAAGCCCGCTGAAGGCCCTGCTGAAGCCCCTCCAGAGGAGGAAGAGGCAAGGGAAGGAAGAAGGGAGAGAGGAAACAGTACACGCAATTTCCCAATGGAGCATGAGGAGTGAGGTGCTGAATGGCTGAGGGAGAACGAGTACCTGTGGAGAAAGGGCCACAAGACTCCTATCGGCGACACCAAGAACAGGAAGCTTGGAAGACAAGCGCAGAGTGCCTGGGTACACTGCAGAAGTACTACCCTTGGATGGTGGAAGCAACATGCAACACCTGGTATGGCAAGCTACACTCAAAAATCCGGCAGGCCACTGTCAACTCACTGAACCAGGAGATGTACGTCATGGCCAAGTGAAGTTTTTCCTGAAGGGTGAAGGTCCACCACCGAGGAGCAGCCCTCTGACAACCCCTCTTCCTCCAACAGCACAGACCCAGCCAGTCCCTTCCAGCCAGGAAACAGCTTGCCTCTGTTCCAGGCAGGTGTCTTCAGAAGGCCCCCATGGGCAGAGCCCCCCCAACAGCTGCACCTTCCCATGCCGGCAGACTTGGAGGATCCCATGGAGGCATGACGCCCTGACTGTCTGTCACAAATGGAGAAAAGAAGCGGCAGCTACAGAGACCAAGCATCCCCACACCCACACCCAGCCTCCACAGGATGGATGCAGAGAGGCAGACTAGAGGGCCAGAGCCAGAGTGTGCTGTTTGGAGTACAGGGACACAATGAAGACCAGCACAGAACTTCTCTTCGCTCGTCAACTTGGACACACAGGATCCTCGAGCTGCCAGAACTTCATCACTCTAACATGAGCACACCATGAGGGATTTGCCCGAGGCCAGTTGGTGCTAGGCTTGTCAACCTGGGTCTCAGATGGTCTACAAATTTGTTGAAGCTTTTTCCTATCCTATAATTTTTACAAACAAAGGAACAAACAGTTAGCATATGGTGAAATATTGAATGAAAAGAGTGAACTTAAATAATCTATGCAAAAAATTAGAAGAACAAGATAATAAAGATGAATGGTTTTCATAATGCAAAATACATCAGGTAATGATAAAGAATTCTAAAACAGGAGGTTTTCTATAATAAATTGACTGATTTAGATTAAGATTTTTGACAGGTACTGATGAAAAAGGTAATTTAAAAATTGTAATGGATATCTATTAGAAATTAAACTAGAAGAAGAACAAAGTTAAAGAAACAATGATTGCTTGGGGAAAGAATTTTGGATGTGGGATTGAATTCGAGAAAATGGCAAAATTGTGGTCCTCAAAATTTATAAGATTGAACAATGTCAACAGGATATAAAGAACATTTGTATAAAGATGTTTTAGAAGTGGCATTTTTTGCCCACCAAGATTAGCAAGAATGTTCAAGAACAAATATGAAAATGTTGGAAATGTCATCAAGTACCTGGCTCATATTACCGATAATGTAAAGGGACTTGTGGCGATGCCAAAAAAATATTGGACTAAAAATCCACGCATGGCTGGAAAAATGACAAAAAAGCATATAGACTGAAACCAAGAGATATTTTTATGGGAAATTTTTACTGAAATTATATAGTAAAGCATTGAAATACCTGATTGTAAATGTATTAACAGCAGCTTAGGATTGTATTTGGCCAAAACTGGAAAAATTAGAAAGTACCATCAACTAGGAGAAAATTATTAAGAAATATTGGAAATGTGCTGAAAATGGGTAGAATTACATTTGAAATCAGAGAACAAGATGATAAACAATTTTATAAATTTGGGATCTCCTTTCTATCAATGGGTTAAGACAATAAAAACATGTAATGAAATTTGTAGAATTTTAGAAACAATAATGAATATATAAAAATGTATTTTTTTAATTATAATCTACAAAATGAATTGTAGGGATAGATTGAGATATAATATGAACTGTCACATAAACAAATTAAATAAAAATATGGATTATTCTTGTAAAAATGAAATGAATAATAGTAATCATCAAATTTATTGATTAAATTCAAATTATTGATTAATAATGATATTAATGTATTTAGGAATATTTGACTGACAATATGAGAACATATACAATGTAATTGTAATTGAAGACCATGAAGTGGAAGCACAAAACAATTTGTAAACCAACCTACACACTGTATGTATATATATGGAAGATGGCTTGATGTTTTTGTGTTTTGTTTGTCTATGTTTGTCTTAAAAAACAATAAAACTTTTTATAAATAATAATAAAAAAATCATTTATACTACAAAATAACTTCAACTTTTCCTCAGTAGCATATTGAGTGCAAGTGATCATCTGCCTCTTGTATCTTCCAATATTGCTGATACATGTTATAGTGTTTTCTTGCTTTAACTGGCTAGCTGATCATCATATTTTGGGGGATCCTGCTGAAATTATATACTTTTTATATATGTTCATTCCTCCCAGGAACATCCCTTTGCCACAATGATGTGGCTAGATGCAATAAGCATTATAAAATTAACCCAAATAAATGGCATAAGATTTCAGTCTCAGTGTAAGGCATCCAGAAGGTATCCATGATATCAATCACTCTAAGACATTTTCTCTCCAATTGATTTATTGAGAAACAGATCTGGCATGGCAAAGGCAATTTCCCAAAGTGAAAATTTTTCCTGCATTACACAGAACCCACCTTTTCTCCTCCCACCTCTACACTTCATAAATCATGAGAACCAATTAACTGCCACTGGAAATTCTTAACACGACATACAGAATAACCTTGAACTTTTCAACTCCTCCAAACTCTCTTTAAAAAAATGTGGCAGCTGAATTTCAAAGCTGACACTCATTTGGCTCATGCTGAGGATGGACTAGTAAACATGAAGAAGGTCAGCAAGCTACTGTCACTTAATTATAAATAAATTTACAATTTGAGATTGAATTGATACAAATTTAGCTTTGGTTCCATCTTTGTTTTTGGAAATGCAGCCAAGTATGACCATCTGTAAAAAGATGGCTTAGATTTTTAACTAATGTTCAAGAGGTATAATTTTTGAATGTGTCAAATTATGCCCACTCAGTCTTCTTCGTAATCATCTGTCTATCTCTTAGACATTAGGGTAGCATATTCCTCTCAATTTTCCAGTATCATTTAAGGATTTTCCTTTCTTCCTTTTATTACATTAATATTTAAAAAATGATTTTAATGGATTCTAAGCCAGTATTTTGTTCTCTGATTTAAAGCAGCTCTTTGGGACTTAAGCAGGGATTTTTCATATAATTTTATTGCTGCATTTGTGCTGGAGAAGCCAGTGATTGAACCTAGAATTGTCTGAAGGCAAAAATGTGTATTTATAGTGCTAAGAAACTATAATTCTGGGACTTTGACAGTCTGTGACTGACTCAAAGGTAGCCTATGAGTTTCATGACTAATCAGGGACTAAAATTAGCTTTCTGATGGTCCATGCCGAATACTCTTTTATTATCCCATTAGCATTTGGCTATTTGGCTATTTCTCGAATAATCTGGACACATAATAGACTCTCTCTTGATTTTTGTAAAAAATATTTGTCTCAGTACAACTTCCTTTCTTGCAACATCACCCACATGTCATTGCTTTGTTGCCAAACACTTCCAATTGCTAAGTAACGTTCCTAATGCCAAGTTAAACAACCAAAATGTATGTACTGTTTCTTCCGCTCAGGATATAAAATGGTTATATAGTACAACTGGCTGTTTATTCTATCTCTTTCACTTCCTGTGTTTTTGTCCTTTAGTCATGCCATGGTTCATCAAGAAGAGAAGGAGCAGAAGAGTGGGAGAAGAGTTCACCTTCATTTAAAAAACAATTTACAAATTAATAGCAACAACAAAAACATTCCAAGTGAGGTGAAGATTTGTTTTTTAATCCTTACTCAGTGAAGATAGAGACAAATAAAAATAACAGGGCATATGTATATTTTTCAAAGTTCAGGACGAATTAATGACAATATATTGAATACTCGATGCACAATTTAAAATTTGGATAGTCTATCACAGTAGTCTCCAACCTTGGTAACTTTAAGACTTGTGGACTTCAACTCCCAGAGTTCCTCAACCAACATAACTTTTGGAGTTGAAGTCCACAAGTCTTAAAGTTGCCAAAGTTGGAGAGCCCTGGTCTATCAGGTTATGCTTGCAACACCTCTAGATATAACCTTAAAAAGCAGCTCAATCAAAACAGAAATGAAGGTGTAATCAAATTAGAATACAGATTGTGTAGGGCTGTGTGTTCAGACAGTGATCACAAGAGACAGGTTAACAACTATGTAAAGGCTAGGTCACATTGGCCGATGGATGCAAAACGTATGCAAAAAGGACACAGCGGACGAGCAAAATTTCAGGGGTGGCTCCTTCCGTTGTTATCCGCTCTCAAAAGTGCCCCCAATTTGCATAAACAGAATGGAAAACAACAGAAAGGAATGGACGTGGGGAGGATGTAGCAGATGGAAGCAGATGAGACATCCGAAGGGCTTCTGGGGGAGAATAGCGAAGCGGATGCGTAGCGGAAGGAGCGGATGCGTAGTGCATGACGCGGATGCATCACAGACGCCTATAGGATGCATAGCGGATGCGTAGCAGATGCAAAGCGTTCACTGCACATGTGGGGAGGATGAATTGCGTCAGCTACGCGGATATAAAAGGAGGCAGCTCTCAAGCAGTCAGCATTCAGAGGAAAGACCTGCTGCCAGAACACCATGGGGAAGAAGAAGAAAGCCTGTGCCTACTCCTGCCAGCCCTGGCAAGAAGGACAGAACCACCATCCCACCCCTGGCCGCTGACTCTGAGCTGCTGGTGTTACTGCTGGCTGCTTGCGTGGTGCTTGCTGGCTGGCTGGCTGCTCCTGGTGTTGCTGCTGCTGGTGCTTTCCTGCTGTTCTGCTGCTGATGCTTCTCCTGCTGGTGCTTGATGAGGTGGTTCCTTTGCCTGCGCTTGCTTGCTGGTGGTACTTCTCCTGCTGGTGCTGCTGGTGCTGCTTGGTGCTTCTCCTGCTCTGGTCGCTCCTGCGTGCGTCTCCTGCTGCTGGCTGGTGCTGTCTCCTGCTGCTGCTGGTGCTTCTCCTCCTGCTGCTGAGCTGCTGCTGCTACTCCTGTTGCTGCTGGTTGCTGCTGCTGTGATGGACCAGCCCCAAGGCCCTAAGCCCTGGCTGCTGAAGGCCTGAAACCCTGCCAGAGGGAGGAAGAGGCAAGGCAAGGGAGAAGGGAGAGAGGAAACAGTACTCCATTTCCGAAAGACCATGAGGAGGAGGTGCTGGAATGGCTGAGGGAGAAACGAGTACCTGTGGAGGAAGGGCCACAGGATCTATGCGCGACACCAAAGAGGAAGCAGGCAGGTGGAGAGAGAAGGCGGAGAGCCTGGCTACACTTCAGATGATACTTCCTTGGATAGTGGAAGCACATGCACACCTGGTATGGCAAGCTGCACCTGAAGAAATCTGGGCAGGGCCGCTGTCAAAGCTCACTGACCGGCGAGACCTTATGTCATGGCCAGGTGCAGCTTCCTGGAGGGTGAGATCTGCCACTGAGGAGCAAGCCCTCTCTGTCACACCTTCTCCTCAGACAGGCCCCACAGAGAAGGCCACTCCTCTTCCAGCCAGGATACAGCTTACCGTGTCCAGGCAGGTGTCTTTGGAGGGCCCCAGACAGAGCCCCCCCGACAGCTGCACCTTCCCGGCTGCCGGAGGATGTGGAGGATCCCCTGTTCTCAGATGGAGCAAGAAGAAGCAGCCATCAGAGACCAACCACACCCCACCCAGCTCCAATCCACAGAAAGCAGGCAGAGAGGCAGACCGGAGGGACAGAGCCACACTGTTCTCTTGGAGATCAGGGAAACACAATCAAAGCCAGCACAGATCTCCACTCCCAACTGGTCCACTTCGACATACTATCCACGAACCGGGCAAGCCCTTCATCACCTACGTGAGCCAGACCTCATGGACATGCCTGAGGCGCCAGTACCAGGTGATGAAGGAGAGGAATCAAACAGCTCTTCAGCACTACCCTCCAGGCCGCAGCTGACCTGCTCCTCACCCTTCCAAGTCTGATCCTCCACCCCAGGCGATGTCACAGCCTTCCACGGATTTCAACAGCCCCCCTCAACCGACCAAACCTACCACTACCAGGACTTCCCACAGCAGAGGCAGCCCTTCCAGTCCAGGCCCAGGTTCTATCGCATGCCACAGATGCCACAGATGCCTCACCTGACCCAAGCTGCCAGACCAGAGCCAGCCCCACTACACTCCTCCTTCCTCACCCCAACAGCCAAGCCCTTCGTCAGAACATCTGTCCATCAGTCTTGGGCCTCACATCCAAGGTCCTTGATGAAGGGCCTCTCAACCTCACAGGAACTGAGTCAGCTCTCTGAGAGCTTCCTGCACACACCATCCTCCTGTTGTACATCTCAGGGCCAGGCACCCCAATGGTGCCTCAGGACCAGCACTCCAGCAAGAGCCACCTCCCACAGTCCCTGGCCCTTTATGGTCTGGGACCATGGACACCGCCTCAGAGTGACTGAGAAGAGTGCCAAGAGACTGGAGTTCTTACCTGTTCACGTTTAATTCTCTACTTAAACATCTTTAACTTGGGTCATTTAGCTTTTTAAAAAAAGTCATACAGTTTATTTATTAATAAAGGTTATCTTTGCTTCACACACTTGGTTCATTTTTTTTACTTAATAGAAGTGTTGGGGAAAACTTTGAAAAAAGGGTTAACGCCTTTGCATTCTTGTGGATTGGGTAAAGGATAGCTTTGGGATTGGTAAGGATAGCTGTGGGAATGGATAGCTTGTGGCATGGGTAAGGATAGTTGTGGATAGATAAACCTCCATGCAAGCATAGTGGGACTGTATGGTCCACCCTCCCAGCTGCCACACATATGGCCCTTTATTATCAATAACAAATTTTTATTCATTGATCAACACATTTCAAAATAACAAAACCTTTTATTAATGCCCTGTTCATTGTAGGGCTATGTCAACATACAATGGCACAATCTCATCAGTGTTTATGAGACAGGCTCAAGGAAGCATCCATTAAGAATCTACCATCCTGTCTGGCCACTTCCACTGCTCCAGCTGGGGAGTTGCACCAGTTTTTCAGGAGGTTTGCGCTGCCTTCTTCCCTTCACGTGAAGCTCTGTTTGGGGACTTGCACATCCACAGTGTCTGTCAGGTTTATCCTTGCCTCATCATTCACCAGGCTCCATGGTCCCATTGCCTTGTTGACAGTCCACAAGCCTGTTCTGCAACACTGGGTAGCGGGTGCACATGAAGATTGTGCAGGATGCAGCCAGCTTCCACGATGCTCCTCGCAGTCTGTGGGTGATGCTGCAATGGTGGTGAGAAGTACCTGAAACCTATTTGGCCAGGATGCCAAAGGCATTTCCACCACCCGCCTTGTCCTGGACACGGCCTGTAGTTGAAGATCCTCTCTTCACGGGTAAGATATCTTGAAGTGTAGGGCTTCATGGAGGTAGTTCTGAGGGAGAAAGGCATCATCACCCACAATGAAGATAGGGCACATCTAGTGTGTCGTTGGGTAGGGCGGTCCGGATCTGGAAAACCCATGATGAGGTTGCGTTCCAGCTCATCCTTGAGGTCACTGGTTGTTGTATATCTGGGCATCTGAAGCTGACCCATTGCCTGAAGCATGAATGACATGAACTTGTAGTCAGCTCAACCATGGCAAAGAGGATGATGCTGAAGAAGCCCTTGTAGTTGAAATAATTGGATCCTGAGTTGGCTGGAGCTTTGCAGGCACGTGCTTCCCATCTATGGCTCCAACCGGTGTGGGGAAAGTTCACATCTCTGATACCACTGTTCTGGCAAACTTTCCTCCAGCCTTCTTCAGTGGTGGGACACTGGAAGGAACTCCTCCATGGTATTCTTCGATGATGGCCTGCACCACTTCTCTGACCACTTTGCTGATTCTGTTGTGTGGCACCCTCCAGGCATACTGCATGTTTCTATATGTGGTTCCAGAGGCAGTGGTGCAGCGAGTCAGTGCCACCTTCAAGCTCCAGGTCCAGGCTGGGACAGAGGTTGGTGTTTTGCCTTGGTCAACCTGGGTCTCAAGACGCTCACACAACTTCATCAAACATGGGCTGGTGGCATCCTCATGAAGTGCTGGAATGCACGAGGGTCTTCATTCCTCAGCTCCACCATCAGCTTGTCATAGGAGTCGAAACCCCACTCTTCTCCGATCCATCTTCGAGCCCAGACAGCTCTTGGGACGTCTCCTTTCTCTCCTTGCATAGAAAAGGTGAAAACGTCTGAAGAGGCTTGGTTCTGGTGTTGAATGATGGCGGCTACCAAAAAACCGTGGTTGGCGATGATCCATGGTGGACATCAATGGATGATGTGGAAGAGTAAGAGCAAGGCTGAAGAGGTCTGCACACCACGCCTGCTGGACTGATATTGAGATCCAGGTGATTTCCTCCCCCTTTTTATTGGAAATGTCGGTTTTCCGCTAGGTGTCCTTCAACATACTCTAGGCATCCTCCAGACATCCTAAATATCCGAGATACGTCCCATATACGAACGTTTTGTCCGTTTAATGCTTTATATCCGAGCTGCATCTGCTTTCATCCTTTCTTTGTCCGTGCTACTTATGCTGTGTGGACGTTCTGCATACCTTTCGTTTCCTCCCTCCTTCCGCTTTCTGCTGGAGCGGATGTGAGTTGCACAAATGGCCAGAGGATGCCGAGAGGATACATTGGACATGTAATGGATGATAACGGACATACAACGTTTGTTGCCCATATGTGTCGCGGATGTAGATCGTACGCAGTGGAAATTTCATCTGCTCAAAAAGTTTTGTGCAGCTCAAAACTTTTTGAGCGGATGAAATAGCAGCAGACGGATGTTTCACGGATGGAGCGTATGGAAGACGTACGCAGTGAGTACACAACGGATGTATCATGTTTTCCAACTGATGGCAAGCTTTTTTGTCCGTTTTACATCCTCTTTGCATCCGTTGGTGCAGTGTGACATGGGCTTAAGGTCTCTTCTCTGAAATGGCAACCATTCTTTTCACCCATTTTCTCTTTGTTTGTTTCGACTAATTTGCAAATTAATTTGCAGGTGGTCCTCAACTTACAGTAGTTCATTTACTGACCATTCAAAGTTACAATGACACTGAAAAAAATGTGACAAGACCATTTTTCACACTTACAATTATTGAAGCATCTCCATGGCCATGTGATCAAAATGTAAATGCTTGGCAACTGACTCATGTTTATGACGATTGCAATGTCCTGGGATCACATGGATTAATTTTTGTGACCTTCCAACAAGCAAAGTCAATAGGAAAGCCAGATTCACTCAACAACCATATTACTAATTGAACAACTGCAGGGATTCACTTAACAACTATGACCAGAAAGATCATAAAATGGGGCAAAACTTGTTTAACAAATGTCTCACTTAACAACAAAAATGTTGGTCTCAGTTGTGGTCATAAGTTGACCTGCATTTTAGTTGTGATAGAAACAGGACTTGACCAAATTGTTTCCTTCCTTTGTCCTGAGTAACAAAAATGCAAACCATCCAAGTCGGCCTGGATGATGAACATATACTTACATTTAAGAAGACTTACTTCTCCAGCTCTCTAATTTTTGTCTGTCTGGAACTTGCTTTCATTGTTAGTTAACAAGTCTTTTCAGTCAGTTCATAGAATTTCAAGAATCCTCCTATGAATAAATTTCTTCTTCTTAACAAGTAGCTTATTCTTGATAGCTTGCTCCTCCATTTGCTTCATATGAAGTCACACTGCTGCCTGTACAGCTAAACTATTGAACTGTTACAAGCCTATAAGTGCAGGAAATAAAGAGGGGAAGAGGGCAGAATTTTTATTTTTATCTTAATTTGAAGATAAAAATTTAATCTTAATTTTTACAAGTGGCATTCAATTCAAATATACTAGCGATGAGGAATGATGGCCCCTTTATGCTGTATTAGGAATTCTGGGTGTTGGTCCATAGATCATAAAAGGGCCATCTTTCCCCGCCCCGAAATATACCAATCCCATTAAAATATACTGTTGTGCATTACAGAGATATGAGATCTTTCAGGAGCTCAACCAGTTGTCCTGTTTCCTTATAAGTATTTCAAGACTAAATAAGCTTCATTTATGCATTTATGCAAGCTGAATAAGCCTAGAAAAGTTAGAACTAGGCTTAGAAAGGGAACATAGATTACCACATAAGTCCATGCAGAGACCCAAAAAAAATAACTACTTCTTTTTCAAACTTAATTCCAGCACATGCCCAATATATAAGAGCGAATGACAGATCACTCATACTGTCTGTTATCTTTACCCATCAATCAATGCCTTCTTAAGTCATCCTAGCTCCTATTGAGCCCAAATGTATCAGATTCAGAATATCCTCCAGAAACTCAGGTTTCCACTTGCACTTAAACATGGAGCAAATGTGGCCTAGCAATATTCTTTTTTTCCTACCATGTCTCAGTAACATTGCCTTCACTTTATACACAGCTCATGAGTGAGGCTGGATTAACTTGTATGTAGACTTTGGGGAGTTAATTGTCTCGTGACTAGTATTTTCACAGCTATATGAGAAGCTCTTTTTTCTCATACCAACTATCTGAATAGTAAGGGATACCTTACTATTTTTTATATTGTATTAATTTAGGATATAATTCACTGCTTCCTTTCAATAAAAAGATTTTTATACCTTTCCTCGGCATGTTTTTGGTGTAGGGATCACTTTTGCTTCTTTGATACTGTAGAAAGGCTGCCAAAGTGCCTTTCTTCGAGGGTTCGAATTTTCCTGCTGGGAGAGCTCTGGCGCAAGGATAGGGACAACTGCTTGAAAGCTGGATCTTTTTATTTTCAGGAAGGCAAGAGACAGCGTGACTGCGTTCCTGAGCTAGCTAGCTAACTTCAAATGGTAAGCTCCTGGTTTTTATACCTTTTTCCTCCCTTTGTGTATAAATGTTCGTTCAGTGTTTAATGTTTAGATATTAAAATCCTGTCAGAGATTATTTTTTCGCCAGAAGGCAAACTTAACAAGATTCGGAAACTAAACTCTGCGGGGTGGCTTGATTGTATTATCGGTTTTTTCCTAATCACTTTTGGCTTTATAATGGTTTGTCCTATTCGTTTTGTAGTAATCTTCTATTTGTTTCCTTTGTGATTTATTTTGTAATTTTTGTCTGTTTGTTTTGCTGNTAATTTTTGTCTGTTTGTTTTGCTGATTTGTCATGTCCTGTGTAAGGGTTTTCTTTTCCTTGTTTCCTTAGCTTTCTTAATTACTTGGCTTTTGTCTAGGGGGTTTCTTTCAATACCTTTTATTAAATTTCTTTTCCTATACAAGTTTGTTTTATGGCTGGCCTGATGTTCCCTTTGGGCTTTTCCTACTTGGGTGACACCACTGTCCTTGTGAAGTTCCCTTTCCACAATACATATGAATCAGCAAATATTTGCATATTTTCAACTGAACTATGTCAAAGTCCAAGCGGAGAAAATGAAATCAGTGCTCAGCTTAGTTATATGATTTTAGTATAAGTTCTGGCTTATTTTTAATTCATAGTGACAGCTATATTGCTCTAAACTTTTGGGTAGAGTTAATAGAAGTGCTGGGTAATTATAAAATGCACCATCACTTCTTGAGCAATGTAATTAAAAAGAAAATGTCATACAATTGTAGGCATATTTACCAGACTTTGCAGCGATACTTTAGCCTTGAATAGTCACAATAGGAGAGATTGCATATTGGCTGATAAAATTCAGGGTTGTTTTTTTTCCAAAGCTGACATAAAAATCTCCAGTTATTAAAAGGCTATTCCACATGTTATCTAGGCAAGGTGTATATTGCCAACTTACTAATATATTGCTTAAGATTTATTTTTTATAGTTCTCTATACAGTATAGTTCTATACTAACTACTGTATGTACAGTATATAATTTCTCATTTGTGCACATCATTGTCATATCTAACAAATATGTACAATGACTATTGTTATATACACTATGTTCTCCACTCAATTTGCATTAACTGCTAAATATACCAAGGTGATGATGTACTTTCATTCAAGTATACTCCAGAATTAATTACATGAGAGGGAAAGTGTTGAGAGAGTTATTCATTCAAGGTAACAAAGAATCTGTCAAAATGAAATGACCTTGTTCACTGAACATTTAATGTTCCCCTCTGTGCATTGTTCACAAGATCATTATACAATGGTATTGCCTGCCAGTTGACCTGGAACTGACTCAAGACAATTACATTTGCAAAGAAAGTTGACATACCTGAACAGGACTGAATAAAAGTTCCTAGCAGGTTTACTTTCTGATAAGTAGCCCAGACCACCTTATAGCTGACTGCTGAAGCTTTTCTGAAGAACATATAAAAAGGAGGGTTGGACAACATTTCTTCTGCACAAAGTTGCAGGCTTTTAGGGTCAATCTGACAGAGTAAGCAAAATCAGACAAATAAAAAGTTGGGGAAGCTACTTATTTCCTGAATGCCATCACTCTGCTAAACAAATAATTCCCTCAACACTGTCCAACTATTTACAAAGTCTGCACTACTATTAATCCTCTCATTACTCCTTATCCCCTCCCACTTGTGACTGTATGACTGCAACTTTGTCGCTTGTATCCTTATGATTCATATTGACTGTTTCCTAGTATGATTTGATTGCATATTGTACCCTATGACTATTATTAAGTGTTGTACCTTATGATTCTTGATTGAATGAATGTCTTTTCTTTTATGTACACTGAGACCATTTGCATCAAGACAAATTCCTTGTGTGTCCAATCACACCTGGACAGTAAAGAATTCTCTTCTTTTCTCTTCTCTTCTACTCTACTCTACTCTATTCTACTCTATTCTTTCCTTGTGACAACCTCTTTTCTTTTCCTCTTTTTTTGACAGTGCTTATCCCTCTTCCCCCTCCTTTTCTGTTCCTTCTCTACTTGGGAAAGAAGAGAAATAAAATTTGAAACAGGCTAGAAAACAGTATACCATCAGTTCTAGTCTCACCTTAGGCATAAAGTCTTCTGGGCAACCTTGGGCCAGTCACTCTCCCTCTCTCAGTCCTAGGAGGGAAAACCAAGACTTATCCAGGGACTTGCCCAGAGAAGGAGTCATTATTCAGTCAAAGGCATATGCACACATACATGTGCGCACACAAATACACACACAGAGGATAACCTTTAAATGTTTCCCCCCTCAGGGAGAACAGCGAATGTTCTCTTCTCTCTACACCTCAAATTGTGATTCAGAAAATCTTAAATGACTTTTCCATTCCTTTTCCTAGAAACATAAATAAAATGACAATCTGAAATAGTGAACAATTGCCAGTCCTTTTATGAAACTGAAAATGTGCCTAAGGCAACTGCTTCATTTTGCCTGACAATAGAGTTGGTGCAGGACTGAGGCCTGCATGACATTGGATCAAGGACACCTAATTGCACTAGATCCTCGGGGTTTCCCTCTTCTCTTTAAAACCACGTGCTCCAATGCATAGAACTTTCATTCTTCCTGTAGCTCTGTGATTATGGCGCACAGCCTTTTAAAGCAAAATAATACTTGTAGCTTTATCACAGGTCAGCTGGTTTCTATGTGACAGAGACAACTTCATTTTAAAAACCATACTAACTGCATTTTCCACATTGATTTACATCTATTTTCCTGCAGGAGTCTCATCTTTTAAAAAATGGACATGTCAAAATAATGTTAGATGTGCCCCTATTCATTTCTTGCTTGCATCATTATTCCCAAGCAGTAATTGCTACACTAATGAATGCTAAGCTTGAAATTTTTAGGGTTGCTTTACTTGTCTTGGCTGCAGCATTCTTAATGTCTGAATGAACCATAATCAACTTTCTTAAGCAATTTGAAACACTTATGTGGCTATGGAAGCCTTTAGGTCAGAACCACTGTTTCTGAATATAAATGTATCACACTGGTTAGTATTTAGTGTTCATTTGATTTTGGCTGTAACATTACTCATCCCAATCAATTATTTAGCCTCTGATAATTTTGAGAAGCAGAAGTTATCATTAAAACCATTTTTGCCCCAACTTGTGCACAGATTATAATTTTTTTCTGCTAGCTTCTGTGTAAGGGACCCACTTACCATTGCCAGCAAGAGTGACAAAGAAAATGAGAAAAATACATAATATAAAATAGTAAAAGGATAGGCAGAAGTGCATATTTAAATGTGTATGTAGTAATAATATAATACTAATACAATATATAATTATAATATTAAAATTAATTAAATACATTTTAATTATTTAATTATGATAGTTAATGTTATAACTATCATAATAATAACAAAATAAATAGTGATAGATTGGGAGAGGTTTATAACAAAAGAGGAATCTTCCAAGGAGACTCTATTGCCACTATTGTTTGTCATTGCACTGATTCCTCTGTCAAATATACTGAATAAATCAGGCCATGGCTATCAAACATCAAAAACATCTGTCAGGCTATCTCTCCTCCTTTTCATAGATCACAGAATCATATTGCTTTCACATGACATTTCACAATGTTTTTTTCCCCCTTATGGAGCTGGGGTGGGCAAGGCCTGTGTGTGGTGAATCCGGCCTATGGGCTGCCAGTTTGACACTCCTGACATAGATGAAGTTGTATGGAAAAATACCATCTGAAATAATATTGCCGCTTATAACTGCCCAGATATATACAACCAAGATATTGCAATGGGGTTTAAAATGTGCTTATCATCAAATACAGAAAAATAATGAAAACTGCAGGAATCAAGATGCCCTATGCAAATCTTGAGTCTGGATGAAGACAATCACTGTAAATACCTCAACATCTTTCAAACTCACAACATCAAGCATACTGAAATGAGGAAAAAGGTTAGAAATGAATGTCAACAGACAAGATCTTCAAGTCCAAATTCAATAGAGGAAATACTGTCAAGGCAATCAACACCTGAACAATTCCAATTTGAACAAATGGAACACAGCTGGAACAGTGGCCTGGACTCAAGAAAAATTAAAAGCCCTGGATAGGAAGACCAGAAAAATAATGATAATGAATCATGCCTTTTATCCATACAGCAATGTTGATGGACTCTACTTATCAAGGAAAATAGGAGGGCATGGAATGTTGCATTTCCATCAGAAAAAAGGTCATTGGAAGAATATTTGAAGGATAGTGAAGAAGATGCATTGAAGCAAGTATACCAGGAGGGTCTATTGCATAGTGGAAAGACCAAACTGGCCTCCAAGAAAGACCAAATGAAGAACAGAGAAGAGCCATGTAAGACAAAGCATTACATGGCCAAAACATTTTTTTTTAAATAGCATAAAAACAGATAATATCCTGTCCTAGCAATGGCTAAAAATTGGAAAGTTTGAAGAAAGAAACACAGGGGATAATTCTGGGTACACCAGACCAAGCCTTAAGAACAAATGCATACAAAGTTAGAATTGAGAAGATACCAACAGATTGCAAGTGCTGCCTCTACAAAGAAGAAATCATGGATCATCCAGTTAGCTGCTGCAAAAAAACTGTTTCTGACTGCAAAAAACAGTATGACAAAGTTGCCATAATGGTGCATTACAAGGAATACCATTTGCCTGTGAGCAAGAAATTGTGGAGCCCTAAAATAGAGAAAGTAATAGAAAATGAAGAAGCTAAAATGTTCTGGAACTTTAGAATTCAAGCAGACAGGCACCTGCCACATAACATATCATACTAACAATTATTGATCAGTGAGACAAAAAAAAACTCTGGATAGTTATGTAGCAGTACCTGGAAACAGCAGAAGAGAAGAGAAAGAACTGGAGAAGATAATGAAATACAAAGATCTGCAAACTGAAAACAGAACAATTGTGTCAAAAGAAAGCAAAGGCAATACCAATAGTAATAGATACTTTGGATGCAATTCCAAAACAACTGGAGCACCACTGAAACACTATTGGCACTGACAAATTCACCATCAGTCAATGGAAAAAGGCAGCTTTACTTGGAATAGCTTGCATCCTGTGACAATACTTTTAACATTATCAAACACCAACATCTGTCTGTCCCAGGTTCTTGGGAAGAATTCAATAGGAAGACAAAAATGCCAAATCCAGTCAACTATCTGGCTGAGTATGCAACAAAGCAGAATAACAGTTGAAAAGGACATTGGAGGTCTTGTAGTTCAATCTCCTGTTTAGGCAGGAAACCCTATACTATTTTGGACAAATTACTGTGCAATCTCCTTTTGAAAATCTTCAGTGATGGATCACCCACAACCTCTGGAGACAAGCCACTAACTGACTAACTGACTAACTGACATACCACTAACTGTTCTCACTGCCAGTAAATTTCTCTTTAATTCTAGGTTGGATTTCTCTTTGAGAGTCTTTCAGCTATTATTTCTTGTGCTGACCTCATCTGCTTTGGAGAATAGGTTGATCCCCTCTTCTGTGTGATGACCTCATCTGCTTTGGAGAATAGGTTGATCTCTTCTGTGTGATAGCCTCTCAAAAATTGGAAGACTGCTTATATGATACCCCTATTCACACTCTTTGTTAGACTTTCTGCAACTATTATCATATGGTTTAGGCTCCAAACCTCTGACCATCTTTCTTTCTCTTCTCTGGACCCTTTCTGGGGCCCCAGAATTGTTTTTGTATTGTGGTAACCAGAAATGGAGGCAGTATTCCAAGTGTGACCTCATTTGGTACAGTATAAATATATTATCAATTGTCATGATCTTGATGCTATCTCTCTGTTGATACATCCTGTTTGGAAGTTTCAGCACACTGCTGACTCATACTTAAGTGATGGTCCACTAGGGCAGGGGTCCTCCAACCCCTGGGCTGTGGCCCACTACCGAGCTTTGAGTCTTTGACAACTGGGCCACAGAAGTGGTGAATGTGTGCACATGTGCACATTTCCACTAATACAAGAGTAGGCAAGCGCATGCATGTGTGTTCCATTTGCACAAACAGTAGGTGTGCATGCCTGCCACTCACATGGAAGCATCCTCTCTCTGTTCCATTTGCAAAGTCAAAAAGGTTGGGGAACTCCGCCCTCAGATACCCAGATCCTGCTCACTGTTACAACTATTCAGCCAAATACCACCTATTCCCGTGGTGGCAAATCTATGGCATGCATGCCACAGGTGGCATGCAGAGCCCTCTCTGGGGGCACATATGCCATCGTCCAACTCAGCTGGCCTTCAGGTCCCTGCCATGCATACATGAGGAGTGAGAGATGCATGCAGGGGGGCATGCATGCAGTGGTGGGGGGCATGCATGCAGTGGTGGGGGGCATGCATGCAGAGGTGAGGTGCATGTATGAGAGGTGCATATGAATGTATGCACTCTATGAATAGAGGGGGCATGTATGCAGAGGTGCATATGAATGTGCATGCATGGGGGGCACGCCTTGCATTTTGAGTATGCACACATGCACGCTTTTGGCATTCAGGGCCCAAAAAGTTCACCATCACTGACCTATTCTATAGCTGTGCATTTGATTTCCCTGCCTAGGTGCAGAATCTTAGTTTTCTCACCACTGAACTTCACTTGTTGAATAGGGCCCAATGCTCAAGTCTGTCAAGATCTTTCTGAATCTCGAGTCTATCTTCGAAAACAAGGGTCTTCAAACTTGGCAAGTTTAAGGCTAGTGGACTTCAACTCCCAGAATTCCTGAGCTAACATGACTGGAGAAGGAATTCTGGGAGTTGAAGTCCACAAGCTTTTAAAGCTTTCAAGTTTGAAGATCCTGTTGAAAATGTTGGCATTTTCCCCCAGCTTGATATTATCTGCAAATTTGATGAATTACTCTTTTATCTCTTGTCTATATCATTTATAAAGATGTTGAAGTAATTGGCCTAAGACATAGCATGCTTTCCTTCATTGAGGACTTCATGTTGGGTGTGGATGGTCACCCAGTTGTGAATCCATCTGGTGGTGATATTGTCTATCTCACATTTTTCTGTCTTACCAAGAAGTAGGCTTTGTCACTTTGTCAAATGTCTTACTGAAGTCTAAGTAAATTATATCAACAGCATTTTCCCAATCCACTAATTTAGACACTTTGCCAAAGAAGGCAATACGGTTTGTCTGACATAATCTGTTTTTAACAAATCCATGTTGGTTTCTAGTAATCACTTTGCTCATTTCTAAGTGCTTGCAAATCCGCTGCTTGATTATCTTTTCCAGGATTTTCACAGTAATTAATGTCCAGCTGATTGGTCTCCAATTTCCTGAATCCTTCCTCCCCCTCTGATTTTTTTAAAAGATTGGAACCACATGAGCTCTTTTCTAGTTATCTGGCAGTTCTCCAGCTGCCAGAAACTTAGAAAGATTTTGTTCAGTGGTTCTGGAATCACATATTTCAACTCCTTCAATGCAACTTATCTGGTCCTGATGATTTGAACTCATCCAAATAGGTGTCCTTGTCTCCTTTTAGTCTCCTGTGAGACTTTCTTGTCCATTTAGGCTGCTTTTGTATTTTAAAATCTATCCTGCTGACTTTTTCTTATTATTTCTGAGATTGTCGATGACTCATGTCATATTAACAGATCTTTAGGTTTAAAGGAAGTACCTTGATTCTTGTATCATCTCAGCTTGATGAAACCATAGAACATTTCTATTTCCTAATAGGGTTATGTTGGTACAATTATATGCACAACAGACACTCAATTGGAGGGATATGTACAATCTCTCTCTGTCTCCCTCCACTAATTTCTATTATATTTTAACTTTTGCAGCTGCTCCCATGTATAATTTACTTGGGTATCTAGCAAGGATTCAAATAGCAGACTGATTAAAACAAAATCTCATTGGCTAATAGTGGGGACACTAAAAAACAAACACTTCCACAGCATTTGACAACACTGTACGTAATAGGATCCCAATATCCTAGCGTAGTGCTCGTGGAAAAGTCAAGTCTTTAGGGTTTTCTTGAAAGCAAGCCAGGTCAAGCTTATATAGATCTTGGTAGGAATGTAACTACTTGCAAAGCAGTCATCAGATTAGATAGCTCCATATAATAATTTGAGCTTATTTG
Organism: Laticauda laticaudata; assembly: GCA_004320025.1. Taxonomy (NCBI): domain Eukaryota; kingdom Metazoa; phylum Chordata; class Lepidosauria; order Squamata; family Elapidae; genus Laticauda; species Laticauda laticaudata. The sequence goes on along the minus strand of BHFT01015325.1, from coordinate 1,111 downwards.
AGCAATAGTGACCATTGATAGTATTTGGCCAAAATGTGCCCAACATGGCTGGTATAGTCCTTACAATTTTTAGAGAAAGTTGCATGTGGTATGAGTATGACAAAGGCTGGTAACTCAGTTTACACTTCACACAAAAAAATAATGGATTTGGTAAGTTATGATAAAACTATAACATTGGGTGTTCTTCAAACCCAAGAGATTACCATATATAGTACAGACAGCTCTGTTCAGGGCAAAAATCAATCAATTAGAATGGAATGGAATGGAACAAAACGTAACAGAATACTTCATTTGGCCAAGTGTGATTAGACACACAAATACTGGTTTTCAGTACCAAACCAGACAGTTATGGAAGTAGAAATAAAATTACAAATAAATAAATAATATATGTTAAGACTGAACTTTATATAGACAATATTTTTTGGATCTTATACAAGTGTGATCACAGCCTTCTCTGCTATTCCTTAGGGCTTTTTGATTTTTGTTCATGCTTGAAGGAAAGCTGTTGCTACTTTAAAGAGTCTAGTCCTTAGTCTTAATGAGACTTAATTAGACTTTGCTTTTGTTTTTTCAGGTTTGAGAAGATGCTGGAAGAAATTGGGTAGTTTTAATGAAGGGTGAAGAGATGTTATGATCACACAAAGTCTGAAGCACTTCCTCTGAGTCATTTTTAAAGCATACACAGCTTTAAGATGCATTTTAACACATCAGGGGAGTCTTTTTCTGCTGGAGAAATCTCTGCCAATGGAAAAGTTTTAAGATTTACTTGCTGTGGGAGATGAAACCCAGAAATTGAAATGTTAACTCATAAAGCTGTACAATGATTGAAGGGTCAAAACACCCATTTGTGGTGTGGACGGAGGCTTTGAAAACACCTCAGAAGCTGCCTCCCAAGCAAGTTCGCTGGGTGCAGTACTTTAAGTGCTTTCATTGAAGTACATTCCAGGGGGGAGGAACTTCATGGCGGATCCTTTATCTAGATTACCTCAATATAATAGTGCTCACCAAGAAGTGGTATGGCCAATTGTCCCAACCAGTTGGCAGCTCCAGTGGTTACCAGAGCCCAGAAAAAGAAGGAGGTTGATTTATCAAATGATTTGACTGCACAATT
>BHFT01015323.1:0-57411 GCA_004320025.1 Laticauda laticaudata | reverse complement strand
ACGGATGGCAAGTGTTTCTCTCCATTTTACATCCTCTTTCCATCCGTTGGTGCAGTGTGACATGGGCTTAAGATATGGAATGCTATATAAAAGTAAGCTTGAATTTGAATTTATGTCTGTACCAAAAGATGTAACCCAGGATCAAACTGCTTTCCAAAAAGATGTTTTATGTTCTTTATGTTTTGTGGGTTTTTTGTATATGTTTGTTTTTAAAAAATTAATAAAATTCTTTCAAAAAAAAAAAACATTTCTGGCTCATGTGCCCAGCATGACAACCTGGAGCACTATCTTCCCACCAAAGTGCTACCAATAATCTACTCACATTTGCATGCTTTCAAACTGCTAAATGGCAGGAGCTGGGGCAAGGACGGGGGCTCATCCTGTTGCATGGTACTTGGGTCTCAAACCTGCACTGCTGTTTTTCCAGCTAGCAAGCCCACCATCTTAACCATTGAGACATCATACCTCCCAATAACAAAAATTATAGGACAAATGAAAAAAATACTCATATGGAAGCATGAAGTTCATGCTAGCTAAATAAAAATTAGATATAGAAGCCCAAAAATTAAATTAGGTTAAAATATATGAAGAACAGTTACAGGAATTGTGTATGGATAATCTAATGAAAAAAAGGATTAGGAGTGTCAGGATTAGGAGCAACATTTCAATATATAAGGAGTTGCGACAAAGAAAAAAAGATCAACCTATTCTCCATTCTTCACACCTGAAGGAAGAATAAGAAGCAATGGATAAAAACTAATTAAGAAGAGAGCCAGCCGAGAACTAAAGAAAAAATTCCTGACAGTAAGAACAATAAATCTCTGGAATGACTTGCTTCCAGAAGTTGTGGGTACTCGAACACTGGAAGATTTTAAAAAGAGATTGGACAACCATTTGGCTGAAATGTTATAGGATTTCCTGTTTGAGCAGGGAATTTGACCAGGATACCTTCAAGGTCCCTTCCACTTCTGTTTTATTCTGCTAATTTTGTGTGACAGTTCTAAAAGAGGATAAGACAGAACAGACAGCTTTATCTGAAGGAATAAACCGTACTCCATAACTAGAAAATTCAATCATATAAACCTATTGGAAAAAGAGTTAAGGCTAGGTCACAATGGCCGATGGATGCAAAACGTATGCAAAAAGGACACACGGGACGAGCAAAATTTCGGGGGTGGATCCATCCGTTGTTATCCACTTTCAAAAGTGCCCCAAATTTGCATAAACAGAACAGAAAACAATGGAAAGAAATGGACGAGGGGAGGATGTAGCGGGGATGTAAAGCGGATGTTGGTAGGAAGCCTAGCAGATGAAAGCGGATGGAAGCAGATGACACATCCGCAGGGGTTCCGGGGGAGAATAGCAAAGCGGACGCGTAGCGGATGGAAGTGGATGCGTAGTGGATGACGCGGACACATCACGGACACCTATAGGATGCATAGCGGATGCATAGCGGATGCATAGCGGATGCATAGCGGATGCAAAGCGTCACTGTGCATTGCGGAGGATGAATTAGTGTCAGCTCCGTGGATATAAATTGATGCAGCGTCGCAAGAAGTCAGCATTTCAGAGGAAGGACCTGCATGCCAGAGACATGCTTGATAGAACACCATGCGGGAAAGAAGAGGAAGGCCTGTGCTACTCCTGCCAGCCCTGGCAAGAAGGATAGAAAAAACACCATCCCAACCCCCTGGAGCTAACTCTGAAGCTGCTGGTTACTTCTGGCTGGCTGGTGTTGGTGCTCCTGCGTGTTGCTGCTGCTGGTGGTTCTCCTGCTGGTGCTGCTGGTCTTCTCCTGCTTGCTTGCTGGTTTGGTGGTGCTTCTCCCTTGCTGCTGTGCTCCTGGTACTGCTGCCTTGTGGTGTACCAGCCCCAAGGCTCTCAAAGCCCTGCTGCTCCTCCAGAGGGAAGAAAGAGCAAGGGAGGAGAAGCGAGAGAGGAAACAGTATCCATTTCCGAGACCATAGCAGGAGAGGTGCTGGAATATCTGAGGGAGAACGAGTACCTGTGGAGAAAGGCCACAGGCTATCTCGAGACACCAAAAGCAAAGCAGCAGCCTGAGAGAGAAGGTCGGAGAGCCTAGCGCTAGCACTTCAGATTTCCTCCTGGTGCGTGGAAAGCACTGCAGCCCCTGGTTGGCAAGCTGCACCTGAAGATATCCGGGCAGGCGCCGTCAGCTCACTGACACGTGAGAAAACCTAATTGTCATCTGGCCAAGTAACTTTCCTGAGGGTCGAGGTCTCGCCACCGAGGAGCAGCCCCCGTGCTCAACGACCCTCCCACAGACAGCCCACAGAGATCACTCCTCTTCCACCAGGAGACAGCTACCATTGTCCCAGGCCAGGTGTCTCTGAGGCCCCACGACACAGGAACCCCTCCTCCCCTATCCTCACTCATCACCCGGCCAGAGGATCTGGAGGATTCCCCTCTCAATGGAGCAAGAAGAAGCAGCCAACCAAGACCAACCACACCACATCCCCCAGTCTCTCCACCCCCAGAAACCAGTACAGAGATGGCAGAACCTGAGAGGAGAAGAGCCACATCTGTCCTTCTTGAGATCAGGCAATCTACAAATCAAAGCAGCCAGATCTCCTCTTCCCAGCTGTTCACTTCGACATACCATCCCGACACGCAAACGCTTCATTCACTTACGGTGAGCCAGGACCCTCATGGACATGCCCGAGGCCCAATACCAGTGCAGAAGGAGAGACACGCTCTCTGCACGCACCCTCCAGGCCAGCTGAACTGCTCCCACCCACTCCAGTCTGCCCTCCACCCCAGTTATGTACAGGCCCTTCCACGATATTCAACACGTCCCCTCAACCTACAAGCCTACCACACCAAGACTTCCCACACAAGGAGCCCTCCCATCCAGCCCAGTTCATTTTTGGACGCCACAGACGCCACTTGACACCACTGCAGACCAGACAGCCCACTACACGTCTCCCTTCCTCCCCCCATCAAGCCAACAGCCGGCCTAGAACACTGTCACTCAGTCTTGGCCTCAACACCCCAGGTACTATGATTTGAATGGCCTCTCAACTCACCGGGACTGAGACAGCTCTTTAGAAGCTTCCTGCACACACTATCTTCCATGTGTTACTCCAGGGCCAGGCACCCCAATGCCTCCTCAGACCAGCAATCCAGTAACCAGCCACCTTCCACAGTCCCTGGCCCTTTACATCTGAGAACCAGGCACATCCTCGAAGTGGACTGGAAAGAGTGTCCAGAGGACTGAGTTTTACCTGTTCACTTTATCTTTGCTTAAGGCCACTTACTTGGTTCATTTTTTGGCTTTTTAATAAAGTCAACAGTTGTTATTAATATAAAGGTTATCTTTGCTTCACACACTGGTTCATTTTTTTTACTAATAAAGGTTGGTGAAAACTTTGAAAAAAAGGGTAATGCCTTGCGATGCTTGTGGATGGGTAAGGTACGCTGTCGGATGGTAATGGATAGCGTGAAATGTGTAAGGATAGCTGTGATGGGTAAGGATAGTTGTGGATGCGTCAAGGATAGTAGTGGGCATGGTAAGATGTTTGGGAAAGTTAAAACCTCCAGGAAAGCATACTGGACTCGTTATGGCTCCACCCTCCCAGCGCCATTCAATAAGGCCTTTATTATAATAACAATTTACTTCATTGATCACATTTCAAAATAAACAAAACTCTTTATTAATGCCGCTATCTTTAGGGCCACGTCAACATACAGGCAAATCTCATCAGTGTTATGAGACATGGCCAAGGAAGCATCCATTAAGTCATCACCATCGGTCTTCGCCCTACGCACTGCTCCATCTGTGGAGTTGCAACGCAGTGTTCAGGAGGTTGACCGCTTGCTTCTTCCCTTCAACGTGAACTCTGTTGGCTGGCTTTGCACAGTCCCAGTGTCTATCAGTTTTTGTCCGTTCGCCTCCATGCACAGGCCTCCAGTCCCCATGCCTTGTTGGAGGTCCACGAGCCTGTCGCAGACGCGGTAGCGGCGTGCCATGAATTTGTGGCAGGATGCGGCAAGCTTCCACGACCTCCTCACATATCTTGTGGCGAATGCTGCATGGTTGAGCAGTACCTGGAAACCTGTTGGCCAGGATGCCAAAGGCGCGTCCACCACCTTTCTTGCCCTCGAAGGCCTCTGTATGAAGATCCTACTCTTCACTGTGAGGTATCTGGAAGTTGTAAGGGGCTTCATGAGGTAGGTTCCTGAGGGAGAAGGCATAGCATCACCCACGATGAAGAGGGCACATTCTGTGTCGTTGGGCAGGGGTTCTGATCTGGAAAATCCCATGATGAGGTTTGCCGTTCCAAGCCCAATCCTTGAGGTCAGTGGCGTGGTATATCTGGACATCGAAGCGACCTGTTGTTTAAAGCATTGATATATCATGAACTTGTAGTTCAGCATAACCATGGCAAAGAGGATATGTATTAAATTGGCCGCTGTTGGGTGGAAGCTTTGCAGGCACGTGTCTTCCCAAATCTATGCCTCCAACGGTTGTTTTCGGGAGTTCCACCTCTGATTACCACTGCTCTGCAACTTTCTTCCAGGCCTCTTTCATGAGCGGGGCACTGGAGCGAGCCCTCCAGTATTCTTGCGATGAGTGCCCACCACTTCTCTGACCACAATCTTGATGGGTTGTGTGGCACCCTCCATCATACTGCCATGTGTTCTCTATGTGGTCCCAGAGGCCAGGTGCGCAGATCAGTGCCACCTTCTAGTTCCAGATCCAGGCGGGACGAAGTTTGTATTTGCCTTTGTCAACCTGCGGTCCAGACGCTCCACCAACTTCGTCAAACATGGCTCGTGGCAACCTCATGAAGTGGCTGGAATGCACAGGTCTTACATTCTTCACTCCACCATCACTTCTCATAGATTCCAAAACTCCACTTCTTCTACCCATCCAGCTTCGCGACCCAGGACAGCTCCTGACGTCTCCTTCTTCCTATGTGTAGAAAAGGGTTGAAATAGCAGTTTCTGAACAGGCTTGTTCTGTGTTGAATGATCGCGGCTACCAAAAGGAGTGTTCGATGATCGCATGGTGGAGATCAATGTACTGATTGTGAAAAGAGCAAGACCAAGGCTGAAGATGTCTCACACTACGGCCTGCTGGATGATAGTGAGATCCAGGTGATTTCCTCCCCTTTTTATATATTGAAATGTCGGTTTTTCCGCTCGGTGTCTCTTCCCATACTCTAGAACATCCTCCAGACATCCTAAATATCGAGATACTCCCATATACTCGAACGTTATTCCGTTTAATGCTTTATATCGAGCTGCATCCGCTTCATCCATTTCTATGTTCGTGCTAACGCTGTGTGGACGTTCCGCGTTACCTTTCGCTTCCTCCCTCTTTCACGCTGGAGCGGATAGTGGGCGGAATGCCCAGAGATCCCGAAGGAAACAGCAGAGTTTAATGGATGCACAATGGACGTAAACATTGTTGCCCTTGTGTCCCTAGATGTAACACGGTGGAAAGTTCATCCACTCAAAAAGTTGTGCAGCTCAAAAACATTTTGACGATGAAATTAACAGGTAGATGATTTTGACAGATAGAGCTATAAAGCATGTACGCATGAGTCACAACGTATGCATCGCGTTTTCCAACGGATGGCAAGCGTTTTTTTCCATTTTTTACATCCTCTTGCATCCGTTGTGCAATGTGTGACATGGCCTTTTACTATATCATGTTATTTCCCACTGCTTCTAAATATATGTTGGTTTTGGATTAGTGTGCTCACAAAAATTAATTTAAAAACCAAATTTTCTAATAGGCATCCAACAATTTACCATATATACTCGCAATAAGCCGATCTCGCATATAAAGCATACCCTTAAAAAAACTGCTCCATAAATAGGAATTTTGCCAAAAACTCGCATAAAGCCGACCCCAAATACCATTGTGTTTCAACCCCTGATTCTCAGGCCGTCAAAGCTCACATCAAGAAAGAGTCGGAGGACAGGGCTTTAGGGCACGACTCACCTGAACACATAAAGTGAAGCTCCAGTAGGGAAAAGGCGCCAGGCGCAAAAGTTGCGGCTCATGTCATCCAGGAGAAAATTGGCCCGATTTTTCACGCACGTTTGTCTCTTGACGCGAGGGCTTGCTTAAGGGCCAGCTGGACAGGGAGGTGCGAGATGCCAAGACTCTTCATCGCGGGAAAGCCCCACGCTAAATAGCTTGCCGACTTCGGCGCGCCATTTCCTTGACATAGGGCTGCAAGGGCCACTGACAGGAGATCGCCAGAGCCAAGATTAGCATCGCGGTGACAGCCCGCCATGCTAAGTCGCTGCCTGACACTCTCACATGCGTTTTCCTGATGCGTAGGGCTGCAAGGGCAGCTTTGACAGGGAGGCAGAAGCCAAGACTCATCGGCTGGAAGTCCGCCACGCCTAAGTTCGTGCCGCGACTCCGCACGTTTCCTGACCGCGAGGGCTGCCTAAGGGCCAGTGACAGAGAGCCCAGAGCCAAGACCTCTCTAACATGGGAAGCCGCCTACGCTAAGTTTCTGCCTTCCGTGCGCAAATTTGAGGCAGCGGCCCACCATAAATCAGATTTATGCGTGTTGTATAAGCCGACCCCCAAATTTGGAAAAAAAAAAGCGTTCTAAAGTCGGCTTATATGCGAGTATATACGGTACTTTCAGAATTGATATATTTTTCCCATCAAGAGGTAGAACCTGGAAACATTAAAATCGTTTATCAAGATATTAAAATTAAAATATAGTTAAATATCAATGTCACTTCAATGTTGTAGATACAATACTGTATCTACAACATATAGTGCAACCCATCAGCAGCACAGAGTTGTCCATGATCTCATTGATTCTATTAACAAATATATAATTTTTTAAAAAAATTAAGTGTCTTTTGCCACATCTGCCATACTAAAAGTTCAAATTTTTGGAACATTTATTGCCAAACTTCCAGTTTAAATTTAGTAAAATAACACATTTTGGCAAAATTCAAGCAATTGCTCTTTTCAAAATACATTTACTTCTTTGAAATGAAATATTATCTCAATGTTTCACTATATTTTTTTACTATGCCCTATTGTAGGGGTGTCAAACTCAAGGCCTGTGGGCTGGCTCCAGTCAACGACCTGGTCGGATCTAGGCCATGCAGCCATCCTGGAAATGGTAATGGACCGCCAAATGAAGCTTGAACCAGGGCCCTCCCATCCTGGGAGGTGCGCATGTATGCAGAAGGTGGGTGCTTGTATGCACAAGCCTGTCCCATGCTATCCCGGCAGCCAGACGTGCACACAGGAGGCAGGCATACGCATGCATACTGGGATGGAGTGGGCCAGGTTTGTGTATGAGTGCACGCATTGCCTCCTGCACACCTGCACACCTGCTAGGATGGGATGGGCAGGAACAAAGTGACACAGGCCAGCCCTTACCTTTTCCAGGACAGATACACTTACCAGCCTTTCAGGTACATGTACATGGGGGGGGGGGGNCCTTTCAGGTACATGTACATGGGGGGGGGGGGTTGTCCAGCAGCAGGGACTCTGCAGCTGGCCCTCCAAAAAACAGGCATGATAGAGGCACTGGAAGCAGGCAGAGTTGGGTGGGAGGCACATGATGTGGACCATCGGTGCTATGGTTGTCTGAGCCCAGCCAGGATCACATGCCTTCCCCCAATCTCTTCTGGACTGGGCAGGCAAGATTGCAATGGGAATCTGGCTTTCCTCACTCACAGCTTTTTTGTCTGCTGGGCCTGGGTGTGCTTTACCACTTTTACTTGCCCTTTCTAGCTGGCGGGTATACTGAGAGGTGGTGGAGTTACCACACAGGAGCTGCCAGGGATAGAGAACCTGATGACATGTATCCTTCACCAGGGCTTCTCGGCAGGGAGAGCTGAATCCCACCCTGCCAATGAAGCAGCAGGTTTTGGGGCACTGCATGACCATTGAACCATGAACCATTCACTGTTTTTACAAGGTTTCAGATACACTGAATATAATCTATGAATGCGCATATTATATCAAACTACACTTAAACAACACCAAAGAAAACTATGTAATTCAGCAATTTCCAAAAAGATTAGTTAGCTTGTTTTGAAAAAACAGAAAGATCTAATGTATTTTCCATAAACCAATATAGAAAATATATATTAATAACCAATTCATAGTGCAATAACCAGTTTCAGTTTCAAATCATGATTACCTATTTCCTCCACTCTTAATTATATTGAAAGCTTAACATTGAAACAAACTACTAGCAAACTACTACTTGCTAAAATTTAAACAAACTACTAGCAAACTACTATTTGCTGAAGACTAGCAATGACTAAAGATTACTGAAGGGTGTCCATCAGGAGAAGAGCACAAAAAACTTTCAAATGCATTGGATCTACCATGAAATACAGTGAAGACAGTCATCAACAAGTGGAGAAAGTTTGGCACAACAGGGATATTACCAAGAACTGGATGTCCCTCCAAATGATGATGAAAAAAATGGAGGGAGGACACAAGAAAATTGGTCAGACATACAGCAACATTAAAGTAACTGAAGGAATTTCTGGCATGTACTGGATATATATTACATGTGAAAACAATTTCCCATGTGACAACAATCTCCCATGTTCTTCAAATGTCTGGGCAGTGGCAAAATGGAAGCCTTTTCTTACAAAGAAAAACATCCAAGTCCAACTATATTTTTCAAAACCTTTCAAGTCTGACAAAAACGTGGGTAAATGTGTTATAAGACTAAGACTGAACTTTTGGACATAAAGTATGTTTGACACAAAGACAACAATGCACATCACTTAAAGAACACCATACCCACAGCAAAACATGGTGGTGATAGTATTTTATGCTTTGGAGCTCTTTTTCTTCAGCTAGAACTGGGGCTTTGGTCAAAATGGAAGGAATTATGAACAGTTCCAAACATAAATCAACTGTGGCACAAAACCTTCAGGACTCTACTAAAATGCTGAAGAGGAAGAATAATTATACCTTTAAAAACAACAACCCAAAGCACACCTTAAAAACATCAAAAGAATGGCTTCACCCAAAGTAGATCAAAGTTTTGGAATGGCGCAATTAGAGAAGAGACTTGAATCCAATTGAAAATCTGTGGGGTGACCCGAAGAAAGTTGTGCACAGAAGATGCCCTCACAATCACAAAGATTTACAGCACTTTTGCAAAGAAGAGTGGGCAAACATTCCCAAGATAAGAGGTCCCATGCTGACAGACTCTTACCCCAAAAAACTAAAGATTGTCATAAAATCAAAAGGTGTTAGTTTAAGTATTAATTTAAGGTTATGCATACTTATGCAGACATATTATTATATTTTTTTGCTGAAAGATTTCAGTTTGTTTTTCAATTGTATTGTACAGTTTATATGTTATATTAAAGGTAGAAAAATTCTCAGATGATTTTATCTTGGTCCGATTATGTTACGGCTCAAGAAACTGGCATTTTAACAGGGGGAGTAGACTTTTTATAACCACTATAGATAAGTTTGGTACATCCTGACAAAGCAATTACATTTATATTAATTTTATCTAAATTCTGCAAAATCCACATGGCGTACTTATGTCAATTTGTGTCATTTTTGTAATAATGTAAAATAATTACAAAAATGACACTAATTGACATAAGTAGTGCATATTCATATTTAATGATAAACTAAGAATTACAGATACCCCATCCTGCAGATTTTACTACCTGAACTTAACCTATTAAGCAAACTCTTTTCCTATTTATCTAAATATCTACTTAAGCTTAACACTCTTGGGGCAGGGGATCTTAAAAAACTGAGGCTTCTTTTATACAAGATTCCCATTATGAAGAAATAAAACCCTCATTTAAGAGAAGACTCAATCAAGAAGTTGTGATAGCTTGTACAGAACAAGTATAATGTTTTTGACTCATTTGTTCAATTAGGTTCTCTTTATCCAGTTTTAGAACATTTGGGGAGAACAGATCATGTTTTAATTGACATTTATACAAAAATATTAAATATTCAAACAAGATTGCAAACTTTTAAACATTATTGTTCATATCTTTGAACTAAATTTATGAAATTGCTTACCATTGAAAAGGGCCAAAAATGAGAAACCATATGTATAAAATGTTTAAAGATCATGGATATAGCAATTTTCTATCAATCAGTTGAGACATAACAATCAGTGGATGTTGGACATACCCTGGAAAAAAATGTCACTTCATTTTTTTTCCAGCATTCACTATCAACGAACTGTGATTATTTTCTGGCCATGTAACTACAGCTGTTTCCTCTAATCAGATAATCTACATACAACTGCTTTCAAAATCTGCCTCAGTGGACACAGATATTTTGTTTGTTTTAGAAAAAAAGATAATGATTGCCTTTCCTCATTTTGAAGTTTCAAACCACCCACTTAATTAGACAAAAATGCATGCTCTTTGAACAGTTGTTTTAAAGAAATGCCTTAACAGAAATAGCCTTATTTCTTAACAAAAATAGCCAGAAATATTTCTTGGATAACTTCTTATGTGCTACCATCAGAGCTGTTAACAAGCTGTAAACGAGCAGGATATTATATGGGACCTTGCATCTCATTTGAAAGCATTGTGATAGAGTATTAAGTATGAAAAACCTTTCTTATAGGAAACCAATACAAAACTTCCAGATGAGAATTTTCTTGTACAAGCTTTCTGCCTTGCTCAGAAGGAGTTAGATGATGTCATCTCCAGCTTGTAAACTTCCAGGATAGTATTTTCCTATCATTGATTTTACTTTTTTTTCTTCTCACTGAAAATCCATTAAAAGGAAAGGGACTGTCAAGTCCCATAGGTTTCTATCAGGACACTGCCATTCTGGTGGGAGGGGGAAGGATTGGGGATCTCTATATGGAGTTTCTGTTTTTTGCCTTTGCCTTTGCCTTTGCCTTTGCCCTTGCCCTTGCCTTGCCCTGCCCTTCCCTGCTTTGCTTTGCTGCAACTTTCAGAGCCTTGGGAGGAGGAAAGAATGTGCCTCAAGCCAGGTGCCTTATCTTGTCTCCAGAAAGGAGCAGCAGCATTGCCTTGGAGACCTGTGTTTATTATTTCCTCAGCCTGAGTTTCTCATAATATCTTTCTGCTTCAGGATTGGCTTGATGGTGTATTGGACTTTGGGAGGGGCTCTGTCTGCAGTGATTTAATTTACTGGGAAATTTTAATTCCTGCCTAGATCTCTTGCAATAACAATCTTCCAATAAAAGTTTCCTTTTGAAATGGCTTTTGTTTCAAAAGTACTGCTTTCTTGAAAGGATTGGAGAGGCAGCACTTTACATTAGGCAGGAATTGCCTCTGGTCAACCCAGAGAAGCAACAGCCCTACTGTGGGAACTGGGCACTCAATATCTACCAAGGCAGTGACCACGAAGAGGCTGAATGCTGGGGAGAAACCCCTCACCAAGACCGAGGCAGAAGAAACCCTCAGGCAGAAGAAACCTATCAAGGAGAATATCACCTCAACCAGTGTTGCCAAGTCGAGGTGGTCCACCAGCACTGGGAAGAAGGAAGACTGGCACAGCAGAACTAAGGGAGTCACCCTCATTTGTGGGAGCCACTGGCCCAGCTAGAAGCATCAGCTGGAAAACCTCGATGACGATGACAAATTGGGAGAAGCCCCAAGCCGATCCAACCAGCTCATGAGGGAGCCTGTCTATGGCATACAGATCCAGAGTGCCCTGGCTTGCGCTAGGGGCAAGGATAGAGTACAAAAGGAGGCTACCAATGAGCAAGGGGGGTCCCCAATCCCAGAGACATCTACAGAAGCCACAGGAGCCACTGGCAAGTTCACCATCACCAAAGACCCATCCCAGAGGAACCCGGGCCTGGCTCACGGCTCAGGAGGAGGAGGCTTCACCCTCTAGAGTGAAAGACTCCCCTGCTTGGCATCTAGTTCATCTAGTTATAGATGGGGATCCCCAGCAACTGGAACTTTATCTCACACACATGCTGATCTACATGCAAGAGGGACCTCCTCGCAGAAGGGGCCAAAGTCAGAGTTATCACTCTGGCCCTAGAAGCGGCTGCATGCTGGATGGTGACTCTCCACAACACAGATGCCCCAGAGCTCTGCAACTTTAATCGCTTAATGACAGCCCTGAGATAGAAATTTCAGGACCCCCACAAGACTAAAGACCACATCAGGCACATCAGGCAGGGGTGACAGCCAATCACCAAATACATTGAAGAATTTTGAGACCTGGCCTGCTGCAAAGATTGGCCAGAGAGATACTCATGAACTGGTTCAAGGGTAGCCTTAACGATGACCTGTAAAATGCCTGTGTCACCCACAGAGCTCCAGTCCGCCTGCACAACTGATATGTGTTGGCTGAGAAAGCTAAAATTGATCAAATTCGAAACCAGTACTGCATAAGCCTCACCAAAAGGGAGGAGGGAGTTGGCCAAACCTCGCTCTGCTGCACTGTGCTCAACATCCTGCTTAAGCTGCGGAAAGAAGGCCCCTGAGCAGCTAGTGTTGCATAAGCGCGCCCATCTGAAAAGGAGAGAAGCAAGTCATAGGGAGGCTGCAAAGCCACCACTGTGTTTCAGACACTGCCCTAAAGAGCCTTGCAGTCGTAGAATTCCCACCAGAATTGTCTACAGTGCCGGAAACTCCAACCCCTCCAGTGCAGGAGACTGATCAATCAGACAGTGACTACGAACACCCTTTAGCACTTAGCACTTAGAATGATATACCTCTTCACAGTGTTTTCAGCTCTAAGTGATTTTACAGAGTCAGCATATTGCCCCCAACAATTTGGGTCCTCATTTTACCCATCTTGGAAGGATGGAAGGCAGAGTCAACCTTGAGCTTGGTGAGATTTGAACTGCCAAATTGCAGTCAGCCAGCAGTCAGAAGATGTAGCTTGCAGGATTGCATTCTAACCACTGCGCCACCGCAGCTCCTAAGTGGGACTGTCAAACCCTTTACAATCCCATAGAACTATTAATCCCATTGATGGAGAAGAAAGTGAGACTTAAAGCATTGTTGAACTCAGGTTGCATGAGAAGCGTAATAAGCCCAACCCTAGTCAGAGAACTGGGTATTCAACTAAGGCCACTAAAAACCAGTCTCTTTCTGCTAACTCAATGGGTCCATTTCAGGGGGTACTCCAGCCATGTTTGCCACTGAACTGCCTGAGCTCACTATGACAAAAAACACTGCTTTCATTGTGATGGCAGGGTTGGAGAGGCTCCTATTCTTGGGATTGACCTGGCTAAAGAAGTGGCATTCTAGGATGGATTGGACAGAGGAGACCCTCAAATTTCCTAGTAATGGAGTAGCACAGAGTGAGGAACCCTATCAGACAGGAATACCATGTAGCAAAGAAGTAGCCACAACCACAGTTGGTAGACCCCTTCTGGGCATCCTCAGGAAATACTGAGACTTAAATGTATTCAGTGAAGTAGCTTCAGATGAACATACCTCTTATAGGTCAGAAAGGTCTTGAAGAAAATAAAGGCAACTAAGTTGTTTGCCAAACGTTCCCAGTGTAAATTTCATCAAGATAAAATAGATTACCTAGGATACCGAATCTCCCACCAGGTGGTAGAAATGGATCCCGCAAAGGTCAGGGCAGTGCTCAAGTGGGAAACCCCATGCACTTGCAAGCAATTGCAGAGCTTCCTGGGCTTCGCTAACTTGTATCAGTAGTTCATTCCCTCTTTTGCCCAGACAGTGCTTCCAATTACTAATCTGTTAAAGACCAAAGGGATAGGTAAGCCAGATGCTTAAATGGTCTATGGAATACCAAGCAATATTTGAGAAATTGAAATGACTTTTCTCGGCTGAGCCAGTATTAAAGCACCGAGACCCAGAGAAACTATTTGTAATTCAATCTGATGCCAGTGATGTGGCAGTCAGAGCACTGTTATTCCAAGAAAATGAAGGCAAATTGCAACCATGTGCATACACCTCTTTCAGTTTCAAAATTAATTGAAACTGAACAGAGGTGGGCGATATGGGGAAAAAAGCTTTTGCAGTCAGCTGGGCACTTCTAATTTGTTTCCTAGAGGGAAGCAAAATCCCATTCCAGGTCTGGACCGACTACAAGCATTTAGAAGCTCTTAAAACCCCAAGGGAAAAATGTCCCCAAAGGAGGTCTGAGTACAGTATTTCCAATGCTTTAACTTTATTTTGAAGTATTTACTGGGATGAAAGACTTTCTGACAGAAGACTTGTTCAAACTGCTTCAATACAATGGTGTCAAGGCAGAAATGATTAAGTCCATGCTCCCAGCCTCCCAACTAGCAGACAAAGTGGTCACATGTTCCCAAGCAAAGAAAAATCCCTCTACCTTAGGCAATACCACTCTCACAGAATTCAAAAAAGCCTTGGAAACAGACTAGTGGTTTGGTGGCCATAAGCATACCTGAACAATAAAGGTTGGGCTAGCTTGGGTGGGAAACAAACTGTACGCCCCAGATAAGAAAATATTGAAAGCTATGCAAGCCTGTCACCACTCCAAATTAGCTGGTTGGTTTTGTAAAGCCTCTACACTTACTAAAACAATAATTATGATATCCATCATTGAAGAAAGTTGTGGAAAGCTATATAGCAAGTTGCCCTATTCATGCTGCCACTTAGCATAGGCAAGGGGGAAAAAATCCCAGTCTACTGCAGCTGGTTGCTGACCCTTCAACACCATGGAGAGATATTTCCATGGATTTCATGATAGAATTACCTGAGAGTTCCGGAAACACAATAATCTGGGTCATCCCAGACCTCTTCTTGAAGGTCCATTCCATTCCAAAAGATCCCTAAAGCCAAAGCCCTAGCTAAGCTATTTTTAGTACACATTTATTGCTTGCATTGGGCCCCACAGTGCATCATTTCAGGCAAAGGGGTCCAATTCATGTCAAAGTTCTAGAAAGCTTTTTTGAATATTCTTCGAATGAACAGAGACTTAGTTCTAGTCATCATCTGGAAACAAATGGGGTGACAGAATGAATTAACTTGGTTCTTGAACAGTACCTACATTGTTTTATTCATTATCAACAAGGCAACTAGACCAAGCTACTATCTTTTGCAAAAGTGGCCTATAACAATGTGGTTCACTCTAGGACAGGTTTTACTCCTTTCAGAGTGGTCACAGGGCAAGAATTTAATGCCATGCCTGAGTTGCCCTCACATGAAACAGAAATCCCCTCCTTAAAACAATGGATAGGTCATTTACAAAACATTTGGCTGGTGGTCCATAAGGTCCTGGATAAAGCCAGTACAGCCTATAAAGCTCAGGCTGACAAAAAGAGAATTGAATCTAAACCTTACAAAGTGGGTGACAAAGTTTATCTATCTACTAGGATTCTAAAATCATCTTGCAACCATCCAAAAAGTTGGGTCCTAAGTATATTGTTCCTTTTCCCATCATCTGTATTATTAACTCTGTTACGGTGGAACTGCAACTTCCTAAATCAATGCAGTAAGTCCACCCCATGTTTCATTGTAGTCTGCTAAAATCTGAAATTACCTCTGACCTCCATCCTGCTCCTGCCTCTACTCCACCCCCTATTATGGCTGAAGTTGAATAATATTTTAAAGTTCAGGCAATCCTTGTGTCAACTCGTAAAGCATTCCGGGCCTGTTCTCAAGTTGCCATAGGCAAAGTGGGGGCAGAACTGATGGAGGAGTTCGTTGCTATGATCAGAAGCACATTTCATGCATACCATTCTCCAAATTGTGTCTCAAGTTACCAAACCCAGCATGTTTTCCACAGCCCGTGAAAGTACTCCAATGGAGAATGTGATTTATAACACACCCTGGGAGAAGGGGGGAAAAAGGGGCATAGATGGGCAGTAAATTACGTGGGGCAGAGTTGACTGCACTTGGGAATGTTGCTCCTAATAAGTAATTGGATTTCTTTTGAACCTTGGCTCGAGGCTTATGAATTAATTAGAGCATCCATTGGAACCCTGACAGCCAGCTGTCTCTCCTTTTTAAAATTAATCGAAATTACCAGGATATCTGGGTCCCAACCTCTCCAATCGCTACCCGACATCTGGGGTGCTTGGAGAAAAAGCAGGAAACCATGGCAGAGGGCGGATTATCTGAAGAGAGCCTGCTCCAAGAGATACAAAAGGAGGCAGAGCTTACCTCCAGCCAGGAAATTCCAGGATCCAGCAGCCTAATTGCAACCGGAGTGCAGTCCTCCCATGGACATCAAAGCTGAGATGCCTGCCCCAGCAACCAAAGCAAGAGTATTGGTGGAAAAGAATCCCTAAAACAGCTGAGCTTGAATTCCCCCATCCCAGCTGAAGACTCCTGAGCAAGCTGGGAAGAGTGGATTGGATGTGGGACTGGGTACAGGCCAGGCTCCCAAAGCCCCGGATGGAGACCCTGGGGAGTTTCTTAGAACAGCTGAGGGAGGAATTTGACTAAGCCACCATTTGTGATGAGAGGTGTGCAGCTGATCCTTTTGAAATGAGGAGACACAGACGGGAATGCAGCCTCCCTTCTCCACCCATCAGAAGGAGGAGGAGCCCAAGACTGCAGCCAGTGCCTCTCCCACCCAGCAGGTAGGCACCCCCAGGGCAGACAAACACTCCCCTGTCTCTGAACTAGGGCCAAGGAAGATGGCCAGCCACATCAAGTTCAGGCATACAGGGACTGACAGGAGGAGGGAGGAGCAGTGCTGAATGAACTGCCCCACTTCAGAGGAAAATTTGATGGGGACTCTGACCAGCTAACTCTATTCTTTCATTTGGCTGAGATCCACCTAGAATGCTATGGACACCTCTACCCATTCCCCAGAATCATGGTGAATTATATCACTGAGAGGCTAGAAGGAGAGGCAAGGGAATGGCTAGCAGCCCGACACAAAAGTGCAAGTGCAAGAAGTAGATGACTTCCTATGACTACTAGGGGGCTGTTTGAGGAGGTAGAGGAGAATCCGTATGTGGAAGATATGCTCAGAAACCCAATGCAGAGGGAGCGACACATCAAGGAACATATCCGTGAATTCAGGAAAGTCATTGAGAAGCTACCCTCTTTGCCAGAGCAGCTGTTAATGCATTTTTTCAGAACAAACCTGGACAACCAATTGCCCAGGTAACCATCTACCGGGACATCTTGAACCAATGCTCTGAGTGGTTCCAAGAAGCCATAAAAATCAACGGCGGATTGCATACCAATGACATGAGAAAGCAACCGGACACTAAAGAGAGAGGCAACCAGACCAGAGGCCACCCAGCTGATGGGGAACCACAGCGCCACAACCGGCCCCAAAACCAGTCCTCCCACGAAGTCTGCTGAAATGCTACAGATGCGGGGCAATAGGCTACATGGCAGCAGCATGCACAACCCCAGCCCTGAAACTAAGGCCAGAGTCACCATCCAGGGCACAACGGGAATGAGGTCCCAAGTGCACCACTGATATGTCCCGAAGGCCCTCCAGGATGCAGAGGTCCCTCCACACCCAACCGAAGGAGGGGAAACTCAGGCAACTTTGACCAGTAGCTAGAATCCTATGACAGCAAGGACAAGGGCAAAAAAGATGTTTTTTGATGGTGAGTGAACCAGTTCACCCTTTTGTTTTCCCAATATACCTAACAGACCCAAAAACAGGAACCCAGGGGACTTTTCAAGCCCTAATAGACTTAGGCTGCACTAGATGCTTGATCAACCTAACCACAGTCCTGAAACTGGGGATCAGAACAAAAAGACTAACCCACCTGATCTGGTCCAAACAAGTTGGTGGGTCCCCATTGGGGGTAGCCTATGCCACCCACCTGACTGAACCAGTGAGGCTAAAGCTAGCAAATCACTGGGAAGTAATTTGATTCACAATAATCCCCAAATTGACATATGCAGTCATACTGGGACTCGCCTGGATAGACAAATGGTGACTGACCGTCTGGTGGCAAAGGGGTAGCGCAGACTGAGGATAGCAAGGGGACCCCAACCCCCTCCACACTAGCAGATAGAAGACCGCCCACACAGGGAACCCACCCAAAGGGCCCACCACAACAACTGGAACCACCTCCACAAAATCCCAGAGGCCAAGCAGATCCCAAGGGAATATCAGGATCTCACAGAAGTATTCAGCAAGGCCCAGTATGACGTCCTGCCTCTTCATGAGAAAGACTGCACCATCAAAATCATCCCCGGGGCAAAACTACCCAAGCCCAAACTATACGCCATGATGCTCTGGGAAATGCAAGAAATCCACAAATGCATAGACAAAAAACTATCAAGGGGGTTTATCAAACCAGCCAAACTGTGAATCGCAGCCCCAATCCTGTTCAAAGAGAAAAAAGATGGAACTATGAGATTATGCATTGATTTTAAAGGCTTAAACTGTGTGTGTGTATACCTCCTCCCTCTCACGAGGGACATGCTATCTCACCTGGCCAAGGGAAAAGTCTTTACCAAATTCAGAGAAGCATACTACCGAGTCACATCAAGGAGGGAGATGAATGGAAAACAGCAACTTCTCCCTAGGGAGCTTCCAATTCAAAGTGATGCCTTTCGGACTACAGGGCCCCCTGGCGGTGTTCATGCAGCTAATAAATGAGATGCAGCATGAGCACCTCTATAAGGGATCTTTGTCTACCTAAATGATATCCTCATCTATACTGAGACCATGGACAACTACCTGCCCCTGGTCCACCAGGTACTGGAAAAACATCTAGCAGACATCCTATACATCAAACTATCAAAATGTGAATTCCACCATGCACTGCTAGATTACCTAGGCTACTAAGTGTCCAATGAGGGCATAGAGATGGGCCCAGCCAAAATATAAGCTGTTCTGGGCTGGCAGCCCCCTCACACTCACAGACAGCTACAAAGCTTCTTGGGGTCTGCAAACTTCTATTGACAATTAATCCCCTCCTTCACAAAGATTACCAAACCCATGGTGGACTTTCTAAAAACAGGAAGCCCAGGAATGAAACCCTGCCCAGGACAACCTGCAGTGAGTCCTAACCTGCTAAAAGGCATTTGAAACACTGAAAGAACCATTTGCAAAAGAACCAGTGCTGAAGCATTCTGATCCCAAACAATCTTTCATCATCCAAGCAGACACCAGCAACGTGGCAGTGGGAGCTGTACTACTCCAAAGAAATAGCCAAGGAAATGTATAGTGCTGTGCCTACACTTCCCTCAAGCTCATGGACACAGAGAGATGATGGATTGCATGGGAAAAAAAGGCTTTCATGATGAGGTGGGCACTGTTAACCTGGTACCACCTACTAGAAGGGGGACAGAGGCCGTTCGAAGTCGGGACCGACCACAAAAATCTGGACCCCACGAAAACTATCACCCAAACAAATCCACTGGGCTCAGTACTTGTACCCTGGCAAACCTCTCTGATTGTATATTTGTCTCTCCTTCCCTCTTTCTTTTTCCTTCAGGTGGATTTTCCATTTTTCTAGGGGGTTGGCATGTCAGATCCCATTGGTTTCTATTAGGACACTGTCATTCTGGTGGGAGGGGGGAGGCTTAGGGTGATCTCAGTATGGGGTTTCTGTTTCTATTTTCTGCTTTGCTTTGCTGCAACTTTCAGAGCCTTGGGAGGAGGAAAGAATGTGCCTCAAGCCAGATGCCTTATCTTGTCTCCAGAAAGGAGTAGCAACATTGCCTTGGAAACCAGTGTTTATTCGTTCCTCAGCCTGAGTTTCTCATAATATCTTTATGCTTTACGATTGGCCTGATGGTGTATTGGACTTTGGGAGGGGCTCTGTCTGCACTGATTTAATTTACTGGGAAAATTTAATTCCAGCTTAGATCTCTTGCAATCACAATCTTCCAATAAAAGTTTCCCTTTGAAATGGTTTTTGTTTCAAGAGTACTGGTTTCTTGAGAAGATTGGAGAGGCAGGACCTGACAGAGAAAGGGATGGACAGACAAGAAATAAATGTACAGTGCTTCTTACTGGGAATATTAGAAGCTGGCAGTCTGGAAGCATATGAACAGTTATGTACCTTAAGCTGTTGGTATTTGTACATTATGATGTACCAGTACCACTGCCCTAACCTTTTTGAGAGTGAAAATATTAATTAACAATTGCTATTATCAGCTCCACTGTTTATGCAAGCAGTAAGAAATGCCATTACTTTTGAAATTCAGTTTGAAAATGTAATTATGAGTATAACGCTTAGGAGAATTTGGTTTCTTCTAAAGCCAAGTAGGGGACAGCAAGTACTGTAAAAGAAACAAGATAAAGAGCACTCACCTTAGAAGAACTACATTATTTGACATAAAGGCACCAATTGTCACATCTAGAAAAAAAGTTTATAGCATTTAAAACAAGCATGATTCCTGTCCTCCACAAATTCAAATGAACAAAAGCAATTAATGTTATCAGGATCTTCTCCTGAAATATAATTTTCCAGGACAATATATTCCTGAACATTCTCCTCATATCAATATGTAAGATCTATTTTCATTACAAAATGCTCCCATTAAATTGACTCATGTCAAGAAAGGAATAAAGACAATCTAAATAATATTTGGTTATTAAATTTAACATAGTTTAATTTACCATACAGTTACTAAGCTATAATACGAATAACTTCTATGTTTCTCATAATTTATCCTAGGAGACCAAGTTTCATGATTTGTAAATATACAATTACTGCTTATCTTTTTCACGTCATTTACATTCTTCGATTTCTACTATTGGGTTCAGATCTGTTTCAAACTTAGTATAGTTCAACCAACTTCCCCCTTTGCCCTAAATTCATTAAAAATATGTTTATTGTATCAAGTAAGCACATTTTAATAAAAACAAAAGAAAATGAAAGTATATGAATCCTTAACTCTTTAGTTCCTCCATCAATTTTATCAATTTATTTGCATTAAACTGACTGTCACAGCCTACCTGGGTAATCATTTCCATCCATATCAACTCCTCCAGAAATGGACTGGCCAAACATCTGCAACCAGGGATTTAATTTCCTTCCAGATATCCTCTGCAACAAACAATTCAGAACTGAAATCAATCAAACCAAACAAAAACATAATATTTATATTTTATATACTTGATAAAATTCACTGCAAATTAATCTATTGGTAGAATTGAGCTGATTGATTCTGAATCATTTATTATCTCCAAGTTATGCAAATGAGAAAGATGGTTTATACACAGGCATGTTCATACGTTGATATCAATACCATCATACATATTTTATTTATTCATTTAATATATATGCTGCTCATCTCAATGCCAAGCAATATATAGACAATTCATCCCCTCATTTGCATCACCTATTACCAATCTTCTGAAGACAAAGAGAGAGGGCAAGGCCAAATCTAGCCATCCCCTTAAGTGGATATGGAAGCCTAGCCATCCCCTTGAGTAGACATGGAAAGCAGCCTTGGAGAAACTCAAGCAGCTATTTGCATCCAAACCTGTACTTAAACAGATTTCCCATTTATGGTCCCAACAGACATCAGTGATGTGGCTGTAGGTGCCGTGCTTCTGCAAGATAATACCAATGGGGCCTTACAAACCTGTGCTTACACTTCCAGGAAATTAATAGAAACTGAGAGAAGATGAGCAATTTAGGAGAAGGAAGTATTTGCAGTCCAATGGTTCCTATTAACTTGGAGACACTTCCTCTTTTGAGGTGTGGACCAGGTTGTGGGATATGACAGGGTTAACTACTGGTTCAGGATTTAAGATCTTCCCTGCACACTGGGAATCGTCATCAGCAGGCTGCATGCAGAGAAGCAGCCTTTGAAACAGCCCTCTTTTCCTGCTTTTTTTAACTGCAGCTGTGCCTCGTTTGGCAGCTAAAGTTGAAAAATCAGGAAATAAAGATCATGTAAGAGCCCGGGTGGGCAGGTGGGAAAAAACATCAGCAGACATAGAACCGGTTTTATGTCTGCTGCTCTTCAGAGCTACCGGTTCTACAGAGATGGACAGAACTGGTAGAAACACACCCCTGGTGTGGACTGACCATAAAAACTTGGAAACCCTAAAAACTCCCTGAAAACTGTCACCCAAGCAAATTTGTTTGGCACAGTACTTTAATCGTTTTAACTTTTCCTTGCACTACATTCCTTGGAGAAAAAAACTTTATGGCAGATGCTTTGTCTAGACTGCCCCAATCCAACAGTGCTAGGCCAGAAGTGATTTGTCCAGTCATCCCTTCCAAATAACTAGTTACCAGAGCCCAGGAAAAGTCAGACCTTGACCTTCCCAAGGACTTATGTGAGGAGTTGAAAGGAGTGCTAAAAAGTGGTGATTGGTTTCTATCCCACACAAAAGAGTGCACCATGTGAGGTAGCCTGGCATGGATTGGCATTGAACTATACATACCTACCAGTCTTAAGGGGACTGTGTTACAATGGGCCCATAATTCAAAAACTGCTGGGCACTTTGGCTTCTGAGACTTTACACCTGGTCAAACAGCAGTTTTGCTGGCTCTCATTGAAAAAGGACATAGATACCTATGTGGTCAGTTGTCCTGCATGCGTTGCTGCTTAGAGAACCCCAGGGAAGCCTGCTGGACTCTTCCAAAGTGTTGTCAATTCTAGCACACCAGGGAAGGAAAAATCTATGGATTTTATTGTTGAATTACCTGAGAGTGGGGGGAATACAGCTATCTGGATGATTACGACCTTATTTTCCAAGCAGGTGCACTTTATACTCTGCCCCAAAATACCCTCTGCTAAAACACTTGCTAAACTATTTATTCAACATGTGTATAGGTTACATGATATTCCTGGTTGCATAATTTCAGATAGGGGGTAAAATTCACCTCCCACTTCCGATGGGAATTCCTGAAGCTGTTAATTCAGGGTCTAAGTTCTGCCCATCACACCAAACTAACAGGGCCTATAAACATACTAATTCAGTTCTGGAACAGTACCTTAGATACTATGTAAACTACCAGCAGGACAATTGGGCTGACCTGCTGCCATTCACAGAGGTTGCTTACAATAACTCAATTCATAGTAGCACTGGCTTCACTCCATTTAAAGTTGCTTCTGGTCAGATTTCATCCCCGTACCAGAACTGCCTCAGGAGACACCTCAGATTCCCTCCTTAGTGGAATGCATTGAACAGCTACAATGCATTCGGCCCATCATCCATAAGGCACTGGATGAGGCACGAGGATCAGGCCCATAAGAAACAGGCTGACAAGAAAAAGGTTAAATGAAAAGAATTCCAAACTGGAACAAGGTTTTCCTAACTACAAAGTACCTACAAACCAGCCAAAAATCAATGAAACGGGCTCAAGTATGTAGGCCTTTCCCCATAGTCAGAATCATCAAACTGGTCATGGTACAAATAGAGCTACCCAAAACCCTTAGGCAGAACTACTCTGTATTTCATGTTAGTTTTCTCAAGCCTGAGCAAGTATTTCCTCTTTGGCCAGCCCAGCCTGCCTCCCCACTCAGTTCCCCTTCTCATTAAAGGGGAACAACACTTTGAAGTCAAGGAAATCCTGGATTTCAGGAAACATAGATGGAAAGTACAGTTATTTGGTGGTCTGGAAATACTTCTCTTCTTCACAATCTGAATGGGTGAATGCTTGGGATGCCTGGGCCCCCAATCTCCTTCAAATGTTTCATCAAAAATACCCTGACAAACTTTAATGTACCTCTACTCTCCTGTCCAGTAGGTCTTACTCTGTCTTTTGTTTTTTTCCTCCTCTACTGCAGGAGGGCCGAATGTCAGCATGGGATTCTCCTTTGATGCATGCTTGCTATCGGCTGCCATAATAATGGGGACAAGGGGGCATTGCATTTGAGTTGGGGAAGTGAGTAGGTGAGGTAAAGTCTCATGTAAACTAAAAAGGAGGCTTGCTCTCAAGAATTATTACGCTGCTGAGTGAAGTTGTTTGCACCCTGTCAAGGCCAACTATCCAAGGACTCCAGATAGGCAAAATACCTGAAGATGAGTTTCTCCCAACATCACATTGGATGTTGCTTGGACACTCAGCAAGGGACCCTGAGAAGGGGTTTGGGGAAAATTTCAGTCTGTAACTTTCACATGTTTTGAATCGGATCTTGCCTTGTTTTGCACTGCTATCATTTCAAACTCAGTAAAAGTATATCTTCTCTATTTCAGTGGAGTTGGAGGTTTCCTTTCTTGGGATTTGAATGGAGGCAGGTCTGACAATAGTAGTGTCTTGCTCCAGGGATGGAACAATAAGGACAATTAATATATTTTTAAATTTAAGCATACAGGAACTATCTTTGCAAGAAAGTCATTAGGTCTCTGACTCCTATTGATCCAAAACTTGCAATGCAGATGTTCTGGTGTAATGACCCTCTGCTCATCCACAAAACAAATCTAAGAAACCTTACTGGAGAACATTCTATAGGATATTGGAATTTCTTTGAAAGAGATGGGAATGCAACATTCTGCATTTTTGTTTTAATTTCTCCATTTTCTACCAGCAAAATTGAACCCTAAATAAAAAATAATAATAGCCCTTCCCATTATCAGATGGGAGAAATGGGAGAAAAATCTGCAGATATAAAAGAGGAATAAGGAGCTTTTAAATCTTCTGTTCCAAAAAATGGAAATGAAGGCAACAGAAAGCATCTGAACCCCGCAAAACTAAGCTTGATAGTATTTATTTAATAGAGACCATTATCTTCCAGCTTCTTAAGGTATTTCAGGTATGCCCAGGATTTTGCTGTATCATTTGCTTTGTAAAATTTTATCACAGCATCTGTTACTAAATTCCCTTCATCATAATACACAATTGTAGTGTGTGTGTGTGTGTGTGTGTGTGTGTGTGAGAGAGAGAGAGAGAGAGAGAGAGAGAGAGAGNGAGAGAGAGAGAGAGAGAGAGAGAAAGAAAGAAAGAAAGAAAGAAAGAAAGAAAGAAAGAAAGAAAGAAAGAAAGAAAGAAAGAAAGAAAGATTGTTTTACAAAATCTACAGCATCTGGATGGTGCAATAACCAGGCCCCAGACCTTTCACTCTGAGGTTACTGGTTCAAATAGAGGCCAGGAAAGCAGACATTACAAATTAAACATCTGAAAGTATTTGATGGATTTTTGATGCAAATAAATGGCTGACCTACAGCCCTGATCCATGAGAACATGACAAAACAACCATCAGAAGCCTGAGGCAAAAAAGAGAGAAAGACAAAAATGAGGTCAAAGACAAAAATAGAAAATTATGGGCAAAACATTTTTCTAAAAAATCCAAAAGATTCAGTGATTATTTTAACTGTTTTCCAATATTAATCTCCCTTTGTATAAAACTCTAATATTGCCTCAAGTGTGAAAAAAGCAAACACTATTTCCTCTCCTATATTCAGATATCCTCAGCCAAACTAATATTACACATCTGAATCAGTTCTGATGTTTTTACTCTCCTCTCCATAGACAGAAATAATTGTCTATGCATCACAAATTATCACTTTTACAAGCTACCATAAAAAGGAATTTAGCATATGTTATGTTTCAAAGGAGAGTTAATGCATTCTAAAACAGTCGGCAAACAGCAGAACTAATCATCTGCAGACTTCTCAAATGATCTCAGAGGCAATCACTAACCTCTGACTTAGCATCCTTCATAAACTCCCACCCAGCAACAAAGAAAAACATTTAGATCAGTATTTTAAACAGCTAGATAAAAAATTACGTCTTTTTTTTCCATAAGCCTTTTAGAAAGCAAAAATGCAACACTAACAAGCTTGGGACAAAAGGCTTATATTGCGATCTAGTAACACATATTCTGAAAAAATCAGTATTTACTAAAAGAAGCAGAATTGGTTTTAACTTCCACTATTACAGCCAAGAATCTAAGATGAAATCAATAGAAAAACTTTCTAGAAAGGGATTCATAGAAAGAAAATAGTGGAATAGATATTAAATCAAATTGTTATTTTCCTTATTTTAGCCCATAAAATCTTGTTATGGCATGTTGTTTATTTTTATCTATCTATATAAAAACGAAAAAGAACTCATGCATCATCACAAAATCTCCAGAACCATAAAGCCTACAAACTTGAAATTTGTCACATTATGTTCTTCTTGGCTTCTAAGTGCTCACTAAGAAAGGATTTTTTGAAATTATCATCAAAGTATTATTATTTCACAGATTATTATTAACACACTTTGATGCTAAGGAGTTCTACTCCCTCTCCGCACCTGAAAATAAATCTCTTCCAAATGCAAAACACAAGAAGAGGAGAGGAGTTTCAGTTTCAGTTTTACTTTCACAGCAGCAAATAGCTTTACTATAGAACAGTTAAGTTAAGTCACGCCCAGTCTCCTTGCTGTCTCTTTGCTCACACACCAAATACTGTTTGAGTTTCCAAAGACCCCTAAACTCTCTCACACACTGACAGGACGCTGCTAGCCAGATGAATACCAATGGATGCTGGTAGGCAGACGCAGAATTTTTTTCCCTTATTTTCTTCTCAGTTCAGACAAATCTGTTCCTTCTACTGTAACACCAGTTAAAGGAAAAAGTGGCAAAAAACAGAGAAAAAGATTTACAGATGCAATTAGGAAAACACAAGTAAGGGAAGCTTAAACTCATCCCCAAGTCAGTAGACAGGCTGTAAAAAAGTATACATATAATAATCCCTATGGTAATCAGTCACAAATGAGATCAATGCCTTGGACTAATAAGTATTTCTCTGGTTTTCAATATGAACCTCAGATTTATTATTCCAGGGAAAAGGTTGTTGATGTCAGACTTCGGTTACCTTGTGCCTGGTGCCGTGCTCTAAAGTGGCAGGATGAGAGTCCCGGAATGTGCTGCAGTGGCAGTAAAGTCCAGCTCCCTCTCCTTCAGCCCTACCCTGAACCCTTGCATCCAGCCTTCTCACCCACCAGCATCCAATGGCAAAGAACTTTCTTTTTGCTATCCAGAAGTACAACGGATGCTTCCAAATGACATCTTTTGGAGCCACAGAGGTGAAGGAGATAAATGTTATGCCAAGATTGAAAGTGCAGAGGCAGGTCTACCACAGAATAGGGAGTATGATGGCAGGGCCTCAGCAGCAGTCTTCATTTCTCCAGATATACTTTGTTGGTGATGATGACAATGAGAGGGACATCCATTGTGGAATCTATATATCTAAAAGCCTAACTCACGCATGACCATCAGACCATTAGTATTTCCTATATTATTATTATTAACACACTCTGATGCTAAGGAGTTCTACTCCCCCTCCCCACCTGAACAGAAATATCTTCCAACTGCAGTTCAGCTAAGCCATACCCAGGCTCCTTGCTGTCTCCTTCTTGCTCACACAGCATACTGTTTCAGTTTCCAAACAGCCCTGAACTCTCTCACACGCTGACAGGATGCAAGCCAGATGAATACCAATGCATGCTGGTAGGCAGAGGCACAATTTCCCCCCTTATTTTCCTCCCATAATACTTACCCAATCACATAGTTTCACAGTGAAGCATGTGTACCCTGCTAGTTTATTTATAACCCATTTTATTATTTTTACAAATAATTCAAGGCAGCGTACATATCTAACACGCCTTCTTCCTTCAATTTTCCCCACAACAACAAATCTAAGAGGTAGACTGGATTGGGAAAGAGTGATTAGCTCTAAGTCACTGAGTTGATTTTCATGATAAGGCAGGACTTCAATTCGTTATCTCCAATTTTCTAGATTGATGCTAAGCACTTAAAGATAAAGCATGAGACTTTAAGATGAAATAAAAAAACAATATGCTTATGTCCCTTCCCTTTTCTCTTTTTTTCCCAGTTTATTTTGGGTTTGGGAGTGGGAGTATTTTTTTTGCTTTTATTTCTGCATAATAAAGAAAAATTAATTAATCATCTTTTTATTCCACCAGATAAAGCTTGAAATAACAACTTATGTAAACATATATGATCAATATTTTCAATGACTGTCTCATTGGGAGTATCAAGAGGGGAGGAACTGTACAAACCACTATGTGGTGACAATGTCGATGGCATATTAAGGCCCTGTCACACTGGCGGACGGATGCAAAACGTTTGTAAAAAGGACACAGCGGACGAGAAAAATGTTCATTCCGTGTTATCCGCTCTCAAAAGGGGGCAACATTTCAAAAGCCCCTGTCCACTGCACACCAATGGATTGGAAAGAGGGATGTAAAACAGAGAAAAACATTGGCCATCCGTTGGTTAACGCGATTGCTTCCGTTTCTGTACTCACTGCCTCCATTTTGGCCTTCCTCTCTAATCCGTCCAGAATCCGGTCTATTGAACATTTTCATCCGCTCAAAAAGGTTTTGAAGCTTCTCAAAACTTCTTGAGCAGAAAAATGTAATCCAATGGTCCGTTCTCCATCCGTAGAGGCATACCGGGGGACATCCCGTTCTGCATCCATCAGCATCCATTTACGCATCCGCTACATCCGCTAGGCATCCGCTGCACATCCGCAACTCAAATCCGCTCAAGCAGAAAAGCGGACACAGGGAGGAAGCGGAACGGACGCGGAACGATGCGCAGCGTTTAGTAGCACAGACGGAGAAAGGATGAAAGCGGTTTGTAGCACGTTATACAAAGCAATTTAAACGGAAACGAAAAAAACGTTTCCGCAGAGGGGACCTGATTTCAGGATATTAAGGATTGTCTAGAGCAATGCCTAGAGGATTGCAAAAGGACACATAGGGCAGAAACCTACATCTCCTGTAAAACAGGAGGAGCAAATCCCTGGATCTCACTTTCTGACCACCCAGCCCTCTGCTGTGCAGAGACCTCTGCAGCCTTCATCTGAACTCTTGCTCTTCCCACAGCATCCAGTCATGTTTTCACCTAGTGATCGTAACAAACTCCTTTTGGTAAGCCACCATTCATTCTGCAAAAGTGCGAAAGCCATCTACAGGCTCTAGTGAACTCTATACGGAGAAGAAAAAGAATGTGGCCAAGAAGCGTCTGGGGCGAAAGATGGATCGCAAGAAGAGCAAGAGTACGGACTGTACAACAAAGCTGACGGTTGGAGCTGCAGGAACGAAGACCCTCGTGCATTCCAGAACTTCATAGAGGATGCCACCAGCCATGTTTGAACGAAGTTGTGGCAGCGGCGCTGACACCCAGGTGAACAAGCAGAGCACCAACTTCCGGCCCAGGCCTGGACTCTGGGCTCACAAGGTGGCACTGACTCTGCGCCACCTGGCCTTCAGGACCAACCTAAAGGCACATTGCCAGTACGGACTGGAGGGTGCCACACAACAACCATACAGCCATGTGTCACAGAAGTGGTGGCAGGCGCATATCGAATAAATACCTGGAGGAAGCTCTCCATGCCCCCTCCACTGAAGAAGGATGGAAGAAAGTTGCAGGCAGTGGTATCAGAAGGTGAACTTCCCCCACACCGTTGGAGCCATATAGATGGGAAGCACGCGTGCCTGAAAAAGCGCCAGCCAAAGTCAGGGGATCCACTTATTTCAAATTACAAGGGCTTCTTCAGCACTAATCCTCTTCGCCATCGTCGATGCTGATTACAAGTTCATCTACATCGATGCTTCAGGCAACGGAGTCAGCTTCAGTTGCCCAGGTATACAAACGCCAGTGAGCCTCAAGGAGGGCTTGGAAACGCAAACTCATCATGTAGATCTTCAACTACAAGGCCTGTCCAGGGCAAGCGGTGTGGTGGAGAAGCGCCTTTGGCACATCCTGGCCAATAGGGATCCAAGTACTTCCACGCACCCAATGCAGCATCGCCCAGAGAACCCATGGAGGAGCATCATGGAAGCTTGCTGCAATCCTGCACAAGTACTCATGCGCAACCTGGCTACCACAGTGTTTGCAGAACCAGGCTCGTGGACCTTCAACAAGGAAATGGGCGAACATGGAGCCCTGGGGAATGGAGGCAAGGAACAAAACCTGATAGGACATGA
Source organism: Laticauda laticaudata (assembly GCA_004320025.1). NCBI lineage: Eukaryota > Metazoa > Chordata > Lepidosauria > Squamata > Elapidae > Laticauda > Laticauda laticaudata. Next base: position 27,664 of record BHFT01015323.1, on the reverse strand, counting down.
GGTGTGCAAGGCCCCAACAAGAGCTCAACATCAAGGGAAGAAGCAGCGCAACCTCCTGAAACACTGGTGCAACTCCCCCACTGGAGCAGTGGAGTGACAAGACAGGATGGTAGAATGATAATGGATGCTTCTTCAGCCTGTCTCATCACAACTGATGAGATTGGGCCAGTGTATTTTGGGTGGGCCTACAATTGACAGGGCATTTAATAAAGAGTTGTGTTTTATGTGACAATGTGGTGGGAATCAATGGATTACATTAGTATTGATAATAAAGGGCCATAGTTGTAGGGCACCTGGAGGGTGGACCATAAGAGTCCACTATGCTTGCACTGGAGGTTTATCTATCCACAGCTATTACACCATCCCAAAGGTATCCCTTGCCCATCCCAAGGGTATCTTAACCCATTCCCCAAAGGGTTATTCCCCTGCCATCCCACTGCTATCTTAACCCCATCCACAAGCATGCAAAGGCCTGAAACCATTTCTAAAAGTTTCCACACAAAACTTTATTTAATAAAATAAATGAGACACACTGGTTGTGAAGCAAAGATAATCTTTATTAATAAACAGCTGTAAAAGAAAAATGACCCAAGTCAGAGTGTCCGCAAATAAAGTCTTCCAGGTAGCCACCAGTCTCTGGCACTTCTTAATCGGTCACTCGGAGGTGTGCCCAGTCTCAGGGGTGAAGGGTCCAGGTGCTGTGGTGGTGGCTGGCCTGCGGAGTGCTGGTCCTGAAAGCCCCACTGGGAGTGCCTGGCCCCGAAGAGGACAACAGGGGACGGTACGCGGTGTTGAGGAAGTTCTCAGACAGCATGGTTCACCCCGTTGATTGTTGAACATCCTTCCTCCATGTCATGAGGTGTCAGTCCTAATACCGACAACAGAATAATGTATTGAGGCTGGGCTTGGCCTGTGGGTGAGGAAAGGAACAGTGTAGTGGGGCTGTCTGGTCTGCAGGATGGGTGAGGATTGCTGGATGACATCGGTGCGCTGTGGGTGGCATCTTGTCGTCGGTGGCGTCGTTGGCGTTGGGTTGGCATGTTTGTCGTCGGTGGCATTCAGTTGGCGTGGGTGGCATTCGTTGTGGTCGGTGGCGTCAAGTGGCAGTGGGTGGCATCGTGGCATTCAGTGGAAACCAGGTGGCAACGGTGGCGTCCGATCGAGACTGTGCCTGGACTGGGAAGGGCTGCTTGCCTGTGCTGGCTGGACCTCTCTGGTTAAGCCGCAGCCCCTGGTAGGTGGGGCCTGTGGAAAGCCTTGGAATGGGAGGAGACATCACCTCGGGGTGGAGGAGCAGACCTGGACTGGGTGGGAGCAGGTTCCTCTGGTATTGGAAGGGTTGCTTGAAGCAGCTCGGTGATCCGGTCCTTCACCAACCTGGTACTGGTGGTTCCGGCCATATGTCGTGTAGGGTCTGGTTGACATAAGTGAGGGAAGGGCTTGCGGTTAGACATGAGGAATCGATGTGGACCAGCTGGAGAGCGAAGATCTATTGCTGCTCCGGAATGGGTTGTCACCTGATCCTCTGCAGGACAGTGTGGCTCTGCCCTCCTGTCTGGCTCCTGCCTTTCTTGGAGGTGTGAGCTGAGGAGTGGATGCGTGGTTAGGACTGTGGTGGAAACGTGCCGTCTCCTTTTTCCAACTGCCGCCAGGGGAGTCTACTCACATGCTCCAGCACGGTTTAAAACAACTGTCCCCGCGGGATTTCTCACCATGGGACGGCTCCACAGAAACCTGCTGGAACAGGAGTCGACTTCTCACCGGAAGAGGACTGGCTCTCAGCCGGCTGCCAGAGAGAGAGGTTTGTGACGAGGGGCTGCTCTTCATAGTGCGGATCTCATTCTCTCAGGAAGATGCACCTGGCCATCAACGTAGGTCTCTCTGTCGTCAACGCTTACCGCGGCCTGGCCAGATTTTCTTGAAGTGGCAGCTTCCCCGTACCTGGTGTGCATATGTTTCTCACCCAAACCGAGGAGCACCTCCGATGTGTAGCCCAGGGGACTCTCCGCCTTTCTCTTCCAAGCAGCCTGCTTCTTATTTGGTTTTCCCCCTGTAGAGCCTGCTGTCCCTTTCCGCCAAGATAGTCATTCTTCTCAGCCACTCCAGCACCTCACCTCATGCACGCTCCATGTGCAAAGCATTAGTGGGAACTCTATGGCCACCTCACCAGGTGCCACCCTACGGCCCTTTATTATCAATACTAATGTAATCATTGATCACACATGTCAACATAAACAGCCTCTTTTATTAATGCCCTGTTCATTGGGTAGACCCACCCAACATACATGGCCCAATCTCATCGTGTGATGAGACAAGGCTGAAGGAAAGCATCATTAAGCATTCTATCATCCTGTCTTGCCACTCCACTGCCCAGCTGGGAGTTGCCCCCATTGTCTAGGAGGTTGCGCTGCTTCTTCCCTTCACGTGAAGCTCTGTTGGGGCCTTGCACATCCTTAAATTTCTATCAGGTTTCTCCTTGCCTCCATTCCCCAGGCTCCATGTCCCCATTCCTTGTTTGGAGGTCCACGAGCCTGTTCTGACAACACTGGGTGTGGAGTGCGCCATGAGATTGTGCAGGATGCCAGCAAGCTGTTCCCACGATCCTCCTCACGGTCTCCTGGGCCAATGCTGCATGGATGGTGAAAAGTATCTGGAACCTGTTTGGCCAGGATGCCAAAGGTGTTCTCCACCACAACGTCTTGCCCTGGACAGGCCTGTAGTTGAAGAATCCTCTTCTTCACGGTGAGGGTGATCTAGAAGTGTAGGGGCTTCATGAAGGTAGGTCCTGAGGAGAAGCGGTCATCACACACGATTGAAGTAGGGCCACTCTTGCGTAGTCGTTGGCAGGGGGTCTGGATCTGGGAAGCCCATGATGAGGTTTGCATTCCAGCCCTCCTTGAGGTCACTGGCAGATTATATACCTGGGCATATTAGAAGATGACCACGTTGCCTGAAGCATCGATGTACAATGAACTTGTAGTCAGCATCGACCATGGCGTAAGAGGATTGATGCTGAAGAACCCTTGTAGTTGAAATAAGGTGGAGCGCTGAGTTGGCTGGAGCTTTGCAGGCACGTGCTTTCCCATCTATGGCTCCACGGTGGGGGGAAGTTCCACCTCTGAATCCACTCCTCTTGCAACTTTCTTCCAGCCTTCTTCAGTGGAGGGGCAACTGGAGGAGCTTCCTCCAGGTATTATTCGATGATGGCCTGCACCACTTCTCTGACCACAATGCTGAATGGTTGTTGTGTGGCTCCCTCGCAAGCCGCTACTGGCATGCTCCTGTATGTGGGTCCGCTGAGGCCGGGTGGCGCAGATCATGCCATCTTGGAGCCCATGGTCCAGGCTGGGCCGGGTTGGTGCTCTGCTTTGGTGAACTTGGGTCTTCAGCGTTCCACAACTTCATCAAACATGGCTGGAGGCATCCTCATGGAAGTTCTGGAATGCACGAAGGGTCTTTTTGTTCCTCAATCCACCATCAGCTTGTTGTACAGTCCATACTCCGTTCTTCTCCCGAATCCATCTTCGGACCCAGACACTTCTTGTCCGCCTCCTTTTCTTCCTTCCGCTAGAACAAGTTGAAAGAGCCTGGTAGATGGCATTGCACTGTTGCAGACAATGGTGGCTTACAAAAGGAGTTTGTACGATCCGCAAGGTGGGACATGACATGTGATGTCTGTGGGGCAAAGAGCCAGATGAAGCTGCAGAGGTCTGCACAGAGGGCTGCTGGTCTGAAAGTGAGATCCAGTGAGTTGCTCCCACCTTTTTTAATAGGCCAATATAGGTTTTCCACTATGGTTCCTTTTGCATCCTCTAGGCATTCCTCGAGACCATCCTTAATATCCAGAAAAGGTCCCCCTCTGCCGAACGTTTTTTTTCCATTTTAATGATGCTTTGTATGCGGTGCGACAATCCGCATTTCATCCTTTCTCTGTCTGTTGCTACTAAACGCTGCACGTCTGTTCCGCGTCCATTTCACTTCCTCCTGTGTTCCGCTTTCTGCCTGTGAGCGGATTTGAAGTTGGGCGCAGCATGCGCAGCGGATGCCTAAGCGGATGTAAGCGGACAGCGTAACGGATTGACGACGGATGTAGAACGGATGTTCTCCCGTATGCGTCGCGGATGCAGAACGGACCGCGTTGGATACATTTCCATCCAAAAAGTTTTGAGAGCTCAAAACCCTTTTGAGGCGGATGATAAGATCAATAGATTGGATGCCTGGACAACGGATAGAGAGGAGCAGAACAAGAGGGCAGTGAGTACAAACGGATGAATCGCGTAACCAATACCAATGGATGGCAAGTGTTTCTCTCCATTTTACATCCTCTTTCCATCCGTTGGTGCAGTGTGACATGGGCTTTCCTGACAATAGCCCCTCAAGTACATACTTAATTTAAAGCCTATTTCACATTTTATTGTAGAAGAAGGACTGGCAAAGCGAAGTGAGAGATGAAAAGAGGGATCAGAGGAGAATCACTACTGTAGACACAAGGGAACATGTCCAACTTGACCCTTATCTAACTCTAACCAAGTTCTTGAGAATATTCCTGTGCAGAGGCTTTCAGCAATAACTCAGTTAAATTGAACCTTCATGTGTGGACCTGGTCTTTTAAGCAATAGGCCACTTTCTAATTTTTAGATCTGTCAAATCATCTTGTAATATTTAGTACTTACCATGGAATATCGAGGAATGATGCCCCCAATGTATCCATGATAAATATATACTGCTCCTGCATAGTCATCTTCTTTAGGAGCACCAATGGCAACATCTACAAAAGGCCAAACAATATAAGAAGTAATAGTGAATTCTTTTAGTTCTGAAGGTGATTTTTTTTCTTCAGCCTACCTTCATTTCATAAGCACTGGATATTTAAAAACAAATAAATCCTCAGATTTGAATTTCACCTAATAAAAACATGTGTTTAGTTTCTATAAATACAACCAATTATGCACAGGAAAATATTTATCCATCTCGGCTTGCTTGCAAGGCAGATCTTAGATAATGGTAGAAAAAACTATGAGTTGCACAGAATGTAATTCCCTACCACATAGCCAATCCACATGTTTTTGATTGTTTAATTTTGTCTTTGCAACATACAATTATATCATTTAAGCTAGTTCAGATTGTATTTATTAATACATTGTGAAGTTGGTTAAAAATCAAAGTGGAAATTTTAATCAATAGAAAAAAACCTACCTTTAGTTTAACTAACAGGAACCAATTTTAGTTGCATGTATTAAGATTTAGGATTAAGTATAAATTATTTCTAAAATAGTCTTTTTTATGGTCCCTGTTTTTTTCTATTCAGCTCCCATTATAAAAACTGCCCAATCGTTTAATCCAATCCATCTTGAAGTTCCTTATTTTCTTCTCTTTACTCCTTTTAGACCATTTAAACTGCATTGGGGAAAATCAACTTTTCAAAAATTTGAGGTACAATATTGAAAGAAATTAATTTATTTCCAACACTAGAGATTTTAAAAAAAGAAACCCCTGCTTTTCTGTTTTACTTATACATCCATTAGGCCCTTGGACATGCTTAAATAATAAATACTATTCTTAAGCCAAAAATACACCCCCATGCACTTGTCTCTTCATTATATTAACCCATTATATTCATACAATTATGATAGTTCAATATTACTATACATACTCTGTAAATACCAGATTTATCTTGCTAAAGCAAGAAAGGACAAGACCTGGTGCAAAATAAAATATACTGACCTGGAAATCCATCATCATCAATGTTCCCAAGGGATGCCATGCTTTCCCCAAAGTGTGCATTGTAAACGTTATCTCCATTCAGAACACATTGCTCTTCCATAACTCCCTAGCAAACAGGAAATAGGTCAGGCTAAGAAAAATAAAGGCTAGTGTTGAAAGATGCATGACCACTGGAGGAATCTCATATATATGTCTTTCAGGAAACACCTGGAACATATCTGGAGTAAGATTCCTGAACTTCTGGCCATATGCTTCAGTGAGTGCAACTATTCAGATATAGAGAGGAAATCAGTGTAAATTTAAAAAGTATGCAATTATTCTTGAAAATGGAGTCACTGGTCTGAATATCATGTCAAAGACTAACACATGGCAAATCTAATTTCTCAAAATCCAAAACACAAAAAAATCTCATGTATGTCAAAACCTCCATGTGTGTTATTGCAAAAAGCTAAACAGCTAGCAAAGTATAATGCTTCTATTCTATAAAAATGAACAACTGAAGGAAATTTTAGTATACAACATATTCAGCAAAATCTCCCATAATCACTGGAGGTGGGACAGATAAATCAGTTCAATTAGTGTTAAAATAACTGAATTAAACATGTTGATTCATCAATAGAACAAAATATGTATTTGTTTCTTTATCTGCTGGTGAACCATACTGATGTCACAACAGGATTGTTTTAGAAGAGGTATTCCCTTTTCTGCATAGGAAAACAGGGAATACCTCTTCTGAAGTATTAACTGCAGCAATAGCTGCATAAATAATTAGAAAACAAAGCTAAGTAGCAGTAGGTATACAACTATGTAAGGATATAGTTAATCAGGATTTCTTTAACAATAAAAACCTTGAAAACAGACTGCCCCCTTTAGTACTCCAAAACATGTAAACACCAACTGGCAGATCCTTCATACACAGAACATAAACAATATTGTATATTTGGCAAAGCCTCAGATGCAAAGGGCCAAAATACTTAACATCACAAAAAAAAACAAGCAAAATTCAAATCTCCATAAATAATCCAGTGGATTCAAATAACAGAAGAGATATTTTGACTGAGCAGTAGCATGATGTGTATGATTTGCTAGGGGAAGTAGCCTGAAAGGCCATTTACTGGTAGTTGTAAATTTTCTGTAAAAGCAGGAGTTGAACTAAATGACTTTTGTAATCAATCCCCTTCAGTTCTAGGATTCTATATATAAAAAATGAGATTCATAGATTTTGGAGACATGTTTCACTAATCTAAATTTTCCAAACCATGAATTTCTAATGTGAATTTCTACTATGGTTAACGCATGTTTCGCTACAGTCTCTAACTTGTACAGTAGTGTAGGTGCCATTTGTGATAGGCAAATTTCCCTGGTCTCAATCTGAAACAGAACATAGAAAATTAAGTCAGTAAGTAGCTGTCCCATTCTAAATCTAAAAATTCCTGTCATCAGGTATAATCATGGGCTTCAACATTAAAGATATGCAATTTTGTAGTCCCCCATTCCCACTGAGAACCTGTCTTACTCTACCCATCAATTTCCTAATACCAGCAGGAAAAGAGGCCTCTTTGAAAATCTTTGTGAGAATTGGCATCCCCTTCCCCCCACCTCTCTCTCTGATAGTATGGTATCAGAGTATGATATCAAGACATTCTGAGGGCTCTGGGGATCCCTCTGGAGCTCCTTGCATTTTCAGATTTTCTACTATTGTCATATCCTAAGAAAGAAAAGTTCACATAGGTTTCCTATAAAAAGTAACAAGAAGACAATCCAGATCTGCATTCTAGTTGGGAAGGAAAAATCTACTCTGATATACAGAATCATATATGTCATATTGCCTGTTTTGCAACTTGCATGTAGATGATGTAGCATTGTCTGGTTCTTTGACTAGGATATCTGCCTCTCAATTGCCCATAATTACATAAATGCCTTCCTCTGGGAATCAATTTCATCTTACATAGAAAAACATTTTTTTTTAAAAAAGGACTTCAAGGAGTTGTGGAAAGCAAAATATGATGGGAATGAAGTGAAGTTACCCAGGGAGGATTTTTCAATCTCTATTGGTTTTTCAATATTGGTTTTTCAACCCTGAAGAAGTGCAGTATATCAAACACAGGCCTATCTATTTCAACCACTATTTTGGATTTATTTTGTTTAAAACATAGAAATGTGAAAACTCAAAATTGATATTTTTGTATATTGTTCTGGAGAGGGGGAGAGAAGGGATATTCTTTGGTTCAACATGTAATCTGTGAAGTATTTAATCAGACAACTTCTCTCCACCTGGCACTCTCCAATTTCATTGACTGGGAACCTTGATAGGATTCCAAAAAATGGAGAAATAACCACAGAGAAGAAGCATTAGATCAAAATTAAAATTGTAAGTGCATATTCTTCAGGGACAAAAAAAGCTTGTTCAATCAGAGTTCCCATTCAGGGCTAAGATGTTAAATGTCCTCAATGAAGCCCATGTAGAATCCTCCTTCAGACTTTATCATTTGTTGCAAAAGAATGTGAACAAAGATAACCTCATTAAAATAATTCCTTTAAACTATATTTTAAAACAGGTAGTAATAAATTTGTAATGCAAAAAAGTTAATTGTTTCCTAGGGCAGTCAACAGTTAATATGTGTTTTAATGCTCTGTGTTTTCAAGACTCATTGCTTTCAAGAATTAATACTTTTGATTGAAGAAGAATGTTTATATGCTTGTACATTGTTTTTAGATTCTGTCCAGTTTCCTCACAATTAATTAGGAGATTGAGTTCAAGTGTCTGCCTACCTGTGAAATTTGAGCAAACTAGCAGCCTAATTAATGGCATTTGCAACATTATTGAGAGAATTTATCAATAATCAAGAAAAGAGTTGAATAGATACATGGGACACTGAAGCTCAGTCAATATAACTAAATGGAGAAAAATAATTCTGCAATCTAAACCATATGTGGATGTTTCTTTCCAACACTCCACATTGAAGGCCCAGCTTGAGACTCAATTATAGGCTCAAGATCCAGATGGATCTTGAGAAACTTGAACCCTATTGGACTCTTGGACCCTATCTCACAAAATGAAATTTAATGTAGACAAAAGTAAAGTTTTATACTTCAGCAAGAAAAACCAAAAGTACAGGTGCAGGTTAGGTGAAACCTGGCTCAAAAGCAGAAGGAGAAGGATATTGGAGTCTTACTGGGCAATCATTTAAATAGGAATCAGCAGTATGCAGCAGCAGCCAAAAAAGCCAATGCATTCCTTGGTTGCATAAAGAAAGGGATAGAATCAAGATCTTGTGAAGTATTTCTACTGCTTTATACAACCTTAGTAAGACCACACCTGGAATACTGCATCCAGTTTTGGTTGCCACATTATAAACGAAAAGATATGGAAACTTTGAAAAGAGTGCAGAAAAGAGCAACTAAGATGATTAAGGGCCTGCAGACTAAAATATGAAGAATGTTTACAGGAATTGGGTATGGCTGATCTAGTGAAAAAAAGCATTAGGGGTGATATGATAGCAGTGTTCCAATATTTGAGGAGCTGCCACGAAAAAGAGAAGCTCAACCTAACCTATTTTCCAAAGTACCAGAATAAAAAACAAGAAGCAATGGATGGAAACTCCTTGAGAGAATCAACCCATAAAAATTTCCTAACAGTGAAAACAATTAACCAGTGAAATGGCTTGCCTCCAGAAGTTGTGTGTGCTCCATCACTGGTTTTTAAGAAGAGACTGGACAATCTCTTATCTGAAATAGTATAGATTATCCTACTTGAGCAGGGGGCTGGACTAGAAGACCTACAAGTTCCTTTCAACTCTGTCATTCTGTTATTCTGTTACAGGTAGTTGTCAACTTATAATAGTTCGTTTGGTGCCCATTCAAAGTCACAATGGCACTAAAAAGTGATTTATGCCCATTTTTCATAATTATGACTTTTGCAACATATCTATGATCAAAATTCAGATCTTGGCAACTGGTTCATACTTATAGCCACCACAGCATCCCAGGATTATGTGATCATCTTTTGCGACCTTCTGACAAGCAAAGTCAATGGAAAAGCCAGATTCACATAACAACCGGATTACTAACTTATCAACCGCAGTGATTCCCTTAACAACTTTGACAAGAAATGTTATAAAAATGAGGCAAACCTCACTTAATAAATGTCTCACTTAACAACAGAAACTTTGGGCTCAATTGTGGGAGTAAGGACACAATATATATCTGTATATCTTGACTAGGACTACCTGGAATTCTCACAATTATGCTATACTTTCTTTTAAAACTTTCCAGGAAAGTCTCAAGCTTATGGCAAGCTATTGTGCCATTCTGACCTCAAATAACTCCAAACATCAAGACTTATGATCCATTTGTTTTGAAACCAAAGCACAGAAAGCATTTATTTGGAATGGAAGACATTTTTACAAACAGAAGCATCTCTGAGAAAATCCATATGGCTCATCCTCCTTTCAAACAACCCATGATCATCTCCGTAGACAGGAAACTAATGTTGATTATTTCCCCAAGCTCTGGGTCAGAGCAGTTGTGCAATGTACTTATTTGTGATGAAAAAGCCACTTATGAGAACTCACTTTTGGGGAGAAGGGTGTTTCAGCAGAGTCAAAATAAAAGTAATTTCCTGTCATCTCTTTTCACAGGGGTTCATTTCTCAAAATTTTGCATGAAGTTCTACTACTGATAATAGTAGTACTAATTCAGTCTCCTAAGGCATACTATGGCTGCCCATAAAGTTGCCATATTTAAACAAAAGAAAAAGTATTGAATCAGAGTCATTAAGTACTGATCCTGATGAGCATGCCTTGAAAATAACTCCCTACGTGAACAGTACTGACATGTTAGCACATAATACAAGCCAAAATATGAACAGCAAAATAATTATAAATTCTGGCTTTATGGGTCATATTTTACATCTGTTTTGGAATCAAATGTGAAACAAGTTTATACTCTCTCTCGTTACTATCCCAATGCATCTTAATAACCTGCAATTCTTCCAGACACATCCTAATAATTTCTTTGATCTCATCCATCTATATTATACAGTTATCCCTGTATGACTTACTTTCTATGAACAGCAGAGCAAACAATACCCACTTATTAACTCTGCAGCTTGTCAAATATTCTTTTTACAATTATACAGCTTTCTTAAATCATAACTGGATATAATGAGAGTAATGCCTATTAAGGACACGTATGTATACAACAGTAGATCTGAAGTATGTGATCCAAAGTTTCTGGAACTAGTAAACTGGAAAGGCTGGAGTACAGCAAAGAGGTGACTTTACTCACCTGGCCAAGAGAAATCCAGGCTTCTAAATAACACTAGGCCAGTTCATAATTATGTATTTTGGTATATTTTGCTAATTTTCTTCTAATACACAATCTCCATGATGGGTTGCTTCATTTGTTTTAAACCTCATGCCCTAACAGTTCCCAGTTCAAATATTAGAATCTCTAATAACAAGATTGAAACTGGACTATAAAGCAAAAGGTTTTTTCAAGAGCTGTAACTATCAGAGGAGAACGCTGTAATTCCACTTAGTCAAGTTTTGGTGACCAATTGTTCATGATTAATTTTCCCACATTCTTCTTTTGTTGTACTTGTGTTTTGGTCTGTGACCGTAAATAAAGTATTATTATTATTATTATTATTATTATTATTATTATTATTATTATTATTATGGAGCATACTCAATAATCTTTTAGCCTTTCTCACTCTCTAGGGGGGTATATGTTTGCTTGTGTGCCTATTGTGTGCATGTATGTATGCTATGTGTATACACACACACAAATGTATGTATTTGTGTATACGACATACACACACACAAGCTCTCTAAAAACCTTATTATCTCCATCATTAAGAACACTGGAAAAGCACTCCTTTCTAAGTAGGTCAGTAAGTAGGTCAGACACAGTAACAAGGAATAATGGATGGAAACCGAACAAAGAGAGATTTAACCTGGAAATAAGGAGAAATTTTCTGACACTAAAAACAATCAACCAATGGAATAGCTTGCCTTCAGAAGTTGTGGGAGCTTCATCACTTAAGACTTTCAAGAAGAGATTGAACTGCCATTTGGCAGAAATAGTGTAGGGTCTCCTGCTTGGGCATGGGGTTGGATTAGATGACCTACAAGGTCCCTTTCAACTCTGTTAATCTGTTAAGTCTGGTTGGCTCCATTATTGTTTTTCAGTGTGTTCTAAACTTTTCAGTGCTTTTTTAAGGATACCTTCATTATGACATTTCTTTGCTTTTCCATATATATTCTATGGCATTTTAGAAGCTGGTTTAGATTTTTTCAAATGAAAAGTGTCATAATAACAGGCTAAACACAGTAAAAATGAGAATAATCTAGGCTGGTAGACATCCCAGTATTCTCTTGTTTGTGTTACAACAAGTTTGTCCACTCTCGCACAAGAAGGAATTCAAACAGATTTTATAACATTCTAAGAGATAATAAAAGCACATGCATCCCCTTGTTTTATTAAAACTGTTTTATCCCTTAAGTAGAAATTGGAAAATTGCAATTCTACATTTGCTTAATGCCCTACAACCAAATTGACATAATACATTACAATTGTGATAAGTATTATTAAGATTTCTCCAAGTTGCTAGCTTGGTTCATTCATATACTTACATTTCCTCTGCTGAGGAAAACGGTGACTTGACCTTCATCCCGAATCTCAGAAAACATGGGTGCTCCCACCAGCAGGTCTGAAAGTCCATCAGAATTCAGATCAACTGCACATAAGGAGGAGCCAAAGTAAGAGCCCATCTGCAACCAAGCCGAGTCACAACAAAGCATTCAGTATCTGCCCACATGCAAGAGGAAATCACACAAGGTTTTATCTCTCTGTTTTTTTTTTGCAAGTGAAATAACTTACTGATCTTATTCTGGCAGCTGTAAATGCTAGTTGCAATCGTTTTATAAAATCAACTGGATAGGGTAACCACTGTTATTGTTCTGGTTGAATACCATTGAACACATCAAGAGATATAGACTTGGTTTGACATTTTTATCCACTTATCAAGATCTGGGATAGGCAGTTGTTGTTTGATGGTGTTAAATGTATTGTTGAAAGATGTTAGCTGTTCCAAGTAAAACTGCCTTTTGCAATTGATTGATGGCTATTTTTTGTTTCAATGCCAATGGTGTTTAAATGTTGCTCCAGTTGTTTTTGTACTACTATTGGTACTACTTTTATTTCATTTTTTGCCACAACCATTCTATTACTATTTGAAGGTCTTTGTATTTTGTGATTTTCTCCAGTTCTTTCTCTTCTCCTGTCTCCAGGTACTGCTTTGTCTATTATCCAAACTTTCTTATCAACAGTTGTCAAGTCTATATTATTAAATTATTATTATTATTTTTAAAAGCCTCATATCATTTCTAGCTTATTTTATTTGTCTTCTATCCCACCTTTCTTTTACAGAACAAAGCAATACAGATAGCCTCCTCCCACTCTCATTTCCTCACAAGAACACTCTTGAAATATTTCTAAGCAGCAAAAGTAATTAATTACTGGACTTCTGGCATTTCAGAGAATACCCACTAGCTTTGGCTACTGGGAATTGTAATTCTGCCTCCTCTTAAGGCTTACTTAGTCTTGCTTTAAATAAAGCTGGACTGCTGAAGTGACAATGATGATGATTCACCTACATCAGTAAACATTTCATGCAAGACACTTTTAAAAAAGAATCAAACTAATGATTCTCGGAATCAAACTAAAAGAATCAAACTAATGCAATATAAAAATATCATTTGGATGCTTGTTTGACCATTGTCTCATAGATTCCAAGCAACTTACAATCTCTTCAATGGAGTTAAAGTAGAATTAAATCATGAAGTAGATATCTATGGAGATTCTCAGTTATCCAGGTCATGGTTGTCCCAAAGATCCTTTATCAAGAAGCAACTGGATTTTGTTTTTTCTTCTAAGATATTTTGCTTCTCATCCAAACTGAAGAAGTTTATTGGATGAGAACTGAAACATCTTCAAAGAAAAACAAGAAAGTCCAGTTGCCTCTTGAAAAAGTACATTTGGGTCAGGAAGTAAATGTGTTCTCAGTAATTCAAAAACTAGTTTTTTTAATAAGAAAACTAGGTCAGGAATATTGATAGATCAATATTATGCCTAAAAATGCATTGATATAAGTTCAGTAATACTAGAAACTATTACCAGCTCAAAAATTCATCCAAGGATTGAATCAATGACAAATTACTTAATGAAGAAGTTTCAAGATATTGTAGAATAAGGGGCCTTCAAAGGAACCTAAAAGCACAAGGGCAGAATGTTCACGTGGATTCAACTTTCTTCTCATTGAATGCGTCAATATACTTTTTTTCCTCCATTCCTTTTCATTCAAGTCAATGGCCCTTCAAATGGGTAGGTATGGGAAACTCAAAATACTATTTTTTAAAAAACAAATTGTACAAGCATAGATCATTAGTTTTTCTGCCCCACAGAAAAAGATTCATTCCATCTAATAATTTTAAATACTGAAATGTAAAGGATTTAAAATATTAAGCGGGTTTCATTTTGAATGGTTATTGATTAAGTCTATTTAAAATGAGTTCAACTTGAGAACCATTCCAAAGATAAAAATGGTTTGAAATGTAGCTGTTGACATAGTGACAAAGTATTCTTGATTTACCCACAAGATATTATTTTTTTCCAGGAACTGCACTGATTTCTTGCAAATGTTCAAGTTCAATTTAAGATGCTAATTATCCTGTAAGTTGTGACTCCTGGTTACCTATAAAGCAGTCTGCTCCAAGTGGAATTGCCTATCTAGTAAGAACTAATAAAGAGGGCATATTAAAAGTGTCTCATCTGGAAAAAAAGCAAGAAGAGGTTTAGAGAACAGCCTACTTTGCAATATCTTCCTTCTCTGAAATAACCTACCTCTAGAGATAAGAATTGGTATTGCTCCTATTGGTTTTTCAGAAAGCTGTCAATAGGCTGCCTTTCTTTTCCATACAGCCTTTGAGGATGGAATGGAAATAATAATGTTCTTAGTGGGGAAGACAATGTAGGAGATGACCAAGTTGAACCTAAGGGAGGGGTCAAATGCATCATAAGTTATGAGTCCCTTTACACCCACAAGAGATCTAAGTCCACCCTACCTTGAATGTATCTCATATTTCCATGTTTCCCTTAATGGTCAGCTGGCCAGATCCTTGTTTATCTTCTTGCTTAATCTTGCAATAAATCTTTATATTCATTTGAATTGCCTTAATCTCCTATTTTCCCTGGCATTTGACACAGAGTACCATCAGACTTTATTGTACTGATTTATTTTTGAAAACTTAATTGTTATAATAGACAATTGTTATTTGGATTGAAGTGGCTGGACTAAAAAGAGACTGCATTTGGCAGATTTAAAACTGAAAAGATCATACACCATATGACTTGGTTTCAGAATAACTATGAAAGCATCACATATATATGGTAGTGGTATCAAACAGACTCTCTCTGCATTATATGATGACAAGCTATGAATTGGAGGTACACAGGATGGAAACATTTTATGCAGTTTTCACAAGAAAACCCTGATTTAACAAACTGCCCTGAATTGTGAATGTGCTTTGGATTTTTGCCAAGAAATGCTTATCCTTCATTCATTGTGAAAATAGGACTCAGACCAAAATATATTTGAATTGTTTATTTCTAAATGGACTATGCAAATCTAATTATTGTACTTAGTTAATAGTTAAGTATGTTAGAAAAATCTCGAAACTGGTTGAATTCATTAAACTAAGTTATTAAGTTATCATGTGTTATTTTGTTATGTAAATAAAAGTTCTGTTTGACCTAAAAGTAGGATCATCAAACTAGGCTTTCAGAAACTACTTACAGAGGCTGCTTACTGTTTAAATAATTGCAATTCCACCTCCTCCTTAATTTAGCCACCAATTTTTCTTCAATCAAACTGAGCCATTACTTCAGCCAATGGCTTAAGGTCAACGGATGCAAAACATTTGTAAAAAGGACACAGCGGACGAGAAAAATGTTCCATCCGTTGTTATCCGCGAAAGGAGGGCAAAAATTTGCATAAACAGAGCAGATAATCACGGAAAGGAACGGCGGGGGGAGACGCAAGAGTGGATGGAAAGCAGATATCGCGGAACGGAAACGCTCCTTTGCATCCTAATACAGGAATACCTCTAGACATCTTTAAATATCCGAGATAGTCCCCTCTGCGAGAGCGGTTTTTTCCCTTTTAAATGCTTCTTTTGCGTGATGAATACTGCTTTCATCCTTTCTCCGTCCATAGCTACTAACGTGCCGACCGTTCGCATGCCGTTCCTGCAATCTACCGTTCCGCTTCCTCCGCTGCGGTCCGTTTACCGTGTGGGAGTGGATTCGAGTTGGCACACAGATTGCCCAGCAAGGGTCGCGGAGCCATAGCAGATATATAGCGAATGTGTGAAGAGGATGACAACGGATGCAGACGGATGTCCGCCGCGTAGCCTAGCGGATGCAGAACGACGCATGTGGATACATTTTCCGCTCAAAAGTTTTGATGCAGCCAAAACCTGTGTTGAGCGGAATGCAATGTCAATAGCGGATCTGGACGGATAGAGAGGAAGCTAGAACGGAGTGCAAGTGAGTACAGAACGGAAGCATCGCGTTAACGACAACGATGGTGAAGTGTTTTTCTCCGTTTTACACCCTCTTTCCATCCGTTGCTGCAGTGTGACAGGGGCTTAAGGTAAGTCATGCAGCAGCAACCCTGCCTTTCATACCAGTAGTTGAATTAAAATGGACTTTTCAGTACTGAAAAGTTGTAAGCACTGTTTTACAAATCACAGTAGAAAGAAACTGAAAGACAAGGATCAATAAGATAACTCTAATTCTGTTTACTTTTCTGGGTTGCTGGACAATCAGCATCTAATCCTGTGTGAATTCCTTTTATTCTTTGCAATTGCATACATCAGTGTTATTTTAATTTCCTAGACTATGAATGAAGTAAATGAATAATATGTCACTATGAATCAGAGCAATTTCATGAAGAAAAAGATAATCCTGTCATAGGATTGTTCTGAGAGGAAACCTAATGTTATTGTGAGAATTTTTTAATTTTTTGCCATTTACATATGTCAATTTTAATTTACAATTTATTTACAATTTTCAAAAGTCAACTACTTCAGATTGTATGCCATCATAACAGAACTTCATAAAAGGAAAGCTCCTAGCATTATTTTTTGCACCACAACTATGGTGTCACTCTGCAAGAAGCCACAGAATGGTTTAGTAGTGTACAAGTCAATCAGAAGTCATCTTATAAAAAATCTCATCTAAATGCCACACAACTCTGTTGAGTGCAGAAAACTTACAGAGCTTTTGTATAATTTTGCTTTACCTGATACCATAGGTTCTACAAATAAAGACATATATTCACTTTAACAGTTTGATGGCATTTGCAAAAAAGGTTCCTATCAAGCTGATAAAAATCCAGCACTAATTTATAATGCATGGTTACATGAATGGATGATCCAAGACATCTGTTTCTTAAAATGTTCTCAACTCAGAAAATTGAAGCATGAAGAAAGAAATGAGATCAGTTGAGTAAACTCTTGCCTTGAGAACATTGTGCTAATGAGCAACCTAAATATAATAAGGCTTTGACAAGAACACTGTGCGATATCCTTTATTACATTTATTCAAAAGTTAACACATGTATTTGTTGACAGTGCTGGGTTTCAGGATTTAGTGACATGGTCTGGAAAACAAATTTCCAGACATTTTTGCCAGAAACTATGGCTGGCATCTTCAGATGCAAAATGATATGCTTTTCTGCCGCTGAAGATGCTGGCCACAGTTGCTGGCAAAATGTTGGGAAACCTGTTCTCCAGATCATAATAGTAAATCCTAAAGCCCAACGCCCCCAAACACTATTATCTATGAAAGCTGCCTGCAATTAAATATATTTTTGCTTGAGGTTTACTCACCTTTTTACCAGAAGCCTGAAAAATTTTGATCAAAGAGCCAGAATTCTTATCTGTGCGGAATATGTACACCTATGAAGTTAAAAATAATGAAGTTTTATCTCCAATATAATTAGATCAACTGACATAATTTATGCATATCAATGTGACTATAATGCAGCACTCTTTTGGGGTAAACAGTGTTATATAAAATGCAAAAAAGGCATAAAATGTAAGAAGTCAGACATGATTAAAGTTTAAGAATTAAGAGAGAGGAGGGGGGAGAGGGAGGGAGGGGAGAGCAATAAAGCGGAAACAAGTTTACACTAAAACATTCATATAGCACTCCATACTATTTTATCTTTACAAACCATCGTTCTTTCTACCACTGCTTCATTGCTTCATACATTTTCTTTTGTTCCTAAGTGTCTTTTTTGTTTCTTTGATGAACTCCATCCAATCACAACTGTCTCAAGCTTCCTCTTTTCTGTTTTTCAATATAATTTGGGAATTCAATCCTTTTATCTCAATGAATTTCTTTTTTTGCTGGTCACTCATTTTACTATTAAATCCACATTCATTCAGCCTTCATTCATTTTTGACCCTATATTATCTTGCTTATATGCATCATTTTGATTTTTTTCAATTTGATTTTATGTTTTTCCTGGTATATCTAACTTTCACTTTCATACATGAAAACAGCAACATCATTTTATTCAGTCATTTTTGTCTACTTCACCATTCATTCCTTGCAGTAATCCATCCACAGCCTACTATACACTGTCATTTCACCAGATTTAAATTCTTAAAATTCCTCTCCGTAGTTTCAAACATAAACAAATTTTTCTACTTCCTCCAGTTTAATATTGACATGCAATTTTCATTCATTCATTTAGTTTTTTCCTGACAAACACAACTATTTTGATCTTTGACACTTTTCTTTTCATATCATTTTCCTCATTGTATCATATAATGTAATATTTGCTGCATATCATTCAGGATTATTCAACAAGGCATCATGATTCAATCTGATACTGCTCCAATGTTATCACAATCATGCCTTACACATTTATCCATGTCAACTCATAAAGCATTCCTCATACGAAGGGGGGGAGATCGGATGGAGCATTGTTGCTATAATCAGAAGCACATTCCATGCATACCTTTCTCCAGATTGTGTCTCAAGTTACCAAGCCCAGTCGGAGAGGCGTGTTTTCCACAACCCATGAAATAACTTTGTTGGAGAATGTGATTTATGACACACCCTGGGAGGAGGGGGAAACAGGGCCATAGGTGAACAGTAAATTACACAGAGCAGGGCCAACTGCACTTGGGAAAAGTGCTGACATGTTGCTCCTAATAAATAATTGGATTTATTTTGAAACTTGGCTTGGGACTCATGAATTAATTAGCATCCACAACCCTGACAGCCAGTCAGGTCTCCTTTTTAAACTAATCAAAATTACCAGGATTCCTGGAACCCAGCCTCTCTAATTGCTCTCCAACATCTGGGGTGCTTGGAGAGAAACCAGGCAACCACGGCAATTCATCCCCTTCATGAAGTTTGTCAAACCCATGATGGACCTCCTAAAGAACGAAAACCCACCTGGGACAATCCCCACAGTGGGACCTAACTTGCCAAAACACTGAAACACTGAAAGAACTGTTTGCAAAAGAAGCAGTACTGAAGCATCCTGGCCCCTAACAACCTTTCATCATCAAAGAGCCATGCTACTCCAAAGAAATAGCCAAGAAAATGTATAGCCCTGCACCTACATCTCCCGCAAGCTCATGGACACAGAGAGGTGATGAGCCGCATGGGAAAAAGAGCTTTCATGGTGAGATGGGCACTATTAACCTGGCGCCACCTACTGGAAGGAGGGCAGAGGCAGTTTTAAGTCTGGACCAACCACAAAAATCTGGAAGTCCTTAGGACCCCATGAAAACTATCACCCAAACAAGTCTGCTTGGTTCAATACTTCAACTGGTTCAACTTCATGCTAAAGCACATCCCATGGAGGAGGAACTTTCTAGCTGATGCCCTCTCCTGCATGCCCTAGTACAAATGCAAATGGGAGGAGGTAGTAGATGCCATCGTCCCTCCTGCCTAAATAACTGCCCAAGTAATCACCAAGCGACAACACCATGACCTGCAAGGCACACCCACAAGCGATCTCACCATAAAACTTAAAAGTGAACTGCTAGCAGATCCTGGTTCCAAGACAATCAACATATCTTGACAAAAAGGGATGACCAGGCATGGAAGGGGATGAAACTCTACATTCCAGAATCCCTACGCATCCTAATCCTCCAGAGAAGCCACAATGCCAAATCGACAGGCCACTTCAGGTTCTTAAAGACTTTACAATTAGCACGGAGGCAATTCTGGTGATCTGGCAAAAAGAAAGAAGTCAATAGTTATGTGAAAAGTTGCACCATCTGCGCCGCAATAAAAAAAAGACCAGGAAACACAAAGAAAAGGAAAAGGAAAGAGGAGAGAAAGAGAGAGAGAAGGAAGAGACAAGAAAAAAAAGGAGAAAAGGGAAAGAAAAAGGGAGAGAAAGGAAGAAAAGGGATAGACAAAGAAAGAGGGGGGTGGAATGAAGGGACAGAAAGAAAAAGAAAAAAGAAAGGGAGGAAGGGAGGGAAGAAAAAGTGAATGAGATATCTAGTCCAACCACCTGCTCCAGCAGGGTTAGGAGTGAATGTGTGTGTGTTTGTATATATGTGTGTGCATGTCTGTCAAAACTCCCAAAACAGATCAAGTAGCTCTGGGGAGATCAGTCATAAATTAGAACACTTGTTAAGCAACTGGCCATTAAGCGAGGACCACTTGTATTTGCTTTGCCAGTCACATGGCCATTTGGCCATGCCCACCCAGTCATGTGACCATGCCCAGCCAGCAAGCCCCCCATTGGTGCTTGTATGAAAGGTGCTTGTATGAAAGGTGCTTGTATGAATTTTGCGTGAAATTGTAATGGACTTTATAGTGGAGTTGCTGAAAAGTGGAGGGGAACACAGTGATCTGGACTGTAATAGACCTGTTCTCCAAACAGGCACTCTTCATACCCTGCAGCGGACTACGCTCAGACTACCAGTTAGCTGAACTAGCACATCTACCGCTTAGTATCTACCGCTGAGTAATTATCTCAGACAGAGGGGTCCAGTTCACATCTAAGTTCTGGAGAAAGTTCCTGCAGTCCACTGGGTCATCCCAGGGTTTTAGCTCTGCCTTTCATACAAGCACCAATGGGGGGCAGAGACTGAATGCCATGGTAGAACAGTATCTGAGGTGCTATGTGAACTATCAGCAGTCCAATTGGGCAGACCACCAGCCTTTCTCGGAAATTGCATACAATAATGCTGCTCACAGTAGCACAGATCTGATGGAGCAGTTTATTGCTATGATCAGAAGCACATTCCATGCATACCTTTCTCTAGATTGTTTCAAGTTACCAAGCCCAGCCAGAGAGGCATGTTTTCCACAGCCCGCAAAAGTATTTTGTTGGAGAATATGATTTATGACACACCTTGGGAGGAGGGGGGAAACAGGGTCATAGATGAACAGTAAATTACGTAGGGCAGAGCCAACTGTACTTGGGAAAAGTGCCGACATGTTGCTCCTAATAAATAATTGGATTTATTTTGAAACTTGGCTCCAGGATTATGAATTAGAACAGTGGTTCCCAAACTTTTTCAGTCCACCACCTCATCCTCAGTGCCCTCCACCTAGGGTGGGATTCAAATTTCTTAACAATTGGTTATGTGGGTGTGGCCTAATTTGTGGGTGTGGCTTTTTGGTCATGTGACTGAGTGGGTGTGGCTTGCTGGCTGGGCATGGCTTGGTGGTCACATGACTGGGTGGGCATGGCCAGATGGCCATGTGACTGGCAAAGCAAATACAAATGGTCCTTGCTTAATGGCCAGTTGCTTAACAAGTGTTCTAATTTATGACTGATCTCCCCAGAGCTACTTGACCTGTTTTGGGAGTTTTGACAGACATGCACACACATATATACAAACACACACACATTCACTCCTAACCCTGCTGGAGCAGGTGGTTGGACTAGATATTTCATTCACTTTTTTCTTCCCTCGCTCCCTTTCTTTTTTCTTTCTTTTTCTTTCTGTCCCTTCATTCCACCCCCCCTCTTTCTTTGTCTATCCCTTTTCTTCCTTCCTTTTTCTTTCCCCTTTCTCCTTTTTACTTGTCTCTTCCTTCTCTCTTTCCCTTTCTTCTCTTTCCTCTCTTTTTCTCTCTCCCTCTCTCCCTCCATGTCCCATTCCCTTTCTCCTCCCTCCCTTTCTTTCCCCTTTTCTTTCTTTCTCTTTCCCCCTCTAATTTTTTTTCTGTCCCTTCCTTCCATCTCCCTTTGTCTATCCTTTTTCTTCCTCTCTCTCCCTTTTTCTTTCTCTACTTTCTTGTCTGTTCCTTCTCTCTTTCCTTTCTCTCTCTTCTTTTTCCTCTCTCTTTTATCTTTCTCATTCCCTCTCTCTCTATCCCTTTCCTTATTGATATAGCTATTTTCTGCCCAAGTAGGTGTGGCCTAATTTGTCAAAGGGTTAATCCTGCATCACCCCATTCTCCCTTTCAGAGGCCCTGGCCCTTAAACTCCCCATTCCCTCCCCTATGACCACCTCTTTCATCATCCCAGGCCATGACTTTACCTTTCTCCCACAGCTGGCTGCCAGGGAAGGCAAGCCAGGGTTGAGCCACTGTTGTCGCTGGGCTCCTCACCAGCCTACATCACCCTTGTCACAAATGCCTGCAGCCGCTGTGTTTTTTTCGATGCAGATGGACTGCAGCAGCTGGAGGCTTTTTGCAGCAAAAATTACTGACCTCCGGCTTTGCTTGCTCCTCTTTTCCAATGCGCCGCTATGGCTGCATTCCAGGCACTGGCCCCACAAGTCCACCCCGTTGAGCCCGCTGCACTGGAGGGACTTGGCCAAGCAAGTCTGAGCAGCAGTCAATGGGGTGAACCTGCATGGCCGGCACCGAGAATGCAGCAGCAGTGGTGCATTGGAGAAGCAGAGCAAAGCCGGAGGTCGGTAATTTTCACTGCAAAAAGACTCCAGACTCCAGCTGCATCAAAAAAAGATGCAGCATCTGGAGGCTTTTTACAGGGAAAATTACCGACCTCTGGCTTTGTTTGCTCCGCTACTCCAATGCACTGCTGTGGCCTGTGCAACGATTTTCGTGCATGTGTGCGATGTCACGCATACACAATAAGGACTGACTGGGCAGGGAATGGAGTAATGGGTGGAGAGGAGTGGGGCCAGCCAGAGGCCCATTTTACCGGTTCTCCAAATTACCAGGAGCAGTAATGAACAATTCAGAATCCCATCCCTGAATTGTGCCCTGCGAGGGGCCCCACCTCCAGGATTCCTCTGCTGCTCCCTTTTCTTTTTAGCACCCCCTGCTACCCACTTGCCTCTTAGCACTCCCCTAAGTCATCCCAGCCCCCCCAGGGGGTGGTACTGCCCACTTTTGGAACTACTGATCTAGAAGACATCCAATAATAATTTATGTCAAACATTTTAGCTCTTTTATTCATGAACATATAATTCTATTTCTATAGGCGTATTCCTCAATTTCAAAGATTTGACCACTTTCATTCAGACGTATTATATCATTCTTATTTCAGAGTTACATGCTATCTACTTTTCCTTAACTCATGTCATTCATTAATTTGTATTTTTTTATGATTTACTCCTCTTAAGTACCACAATTTTCCAAATTACCACTAGCAGGCCCACATATATTAATCTCTAACACCATAATAATGCTGGTTAATTAAAGCTTTCACAAAATGTATTTTCGCAAGATACAGAAAATTTACATAAAGTTACTGGCTTCAGTCATTTCTATGCACCATGAAGCATACCCTGTTAATAGTAAGCACAATCTAGTTTTATCACAAGCACATTATTTTATATAAGTTGGAATTTTAATCAAGAGACTTCTTCCAAGCCAGGGCATTCTTTTTCACATCCCACCAACAAGGAGGTATCTATAGTGAACTGATACTCACTCAGGATACTAAAAAGTGAGATGTGTTTAAACTCACTTACAAAAGTGAGATGTGTTTTAAAGACTAAGAATATACTAAACACATTGCATGACTAAATTTATACACAAGGAGACTGCCTTTCTGGTGTAAATAATTATTATTATTTATCAAATATTGAATATTTTTCTCCAGAAAGCTTTAGTGCTTGAAATATTGTGCTGGTTTATAGCTCTAATTGTTAAAAGTACAAACTAAAAATTACAATTTAAAAAATTATGATTCACATTTCATCTTAGTCAAACTAGGTGGATTTAAGTAGCTATAATCCTTCATTCCAAATAATATTTGAGGATAGTAACAGCAATCTACTTTACAGGGTTAATAGGTAGCCCATGTTCACAAATTAATGATCTTATGCATGGCACATATGAGATATCCACTCAGAAGCAATTGGGCTGTTTGCCTAAATTAAGCCATAATTTCATATACTGGCCTACAAGTCAGTACTAGCTCTTGATCTACAGGATATGCTGTAAACTTGAGTCTCACAACTATCTTGCTTAATGTAGGAGAGTAGCAATTAAAGAGTTAGGCCTCCATATGTAACTTATACAGCATTCCTATCCTGGATCTATCCTGGATCATATATTGTAGTGCTCTATATTAAAGATCAAATTCTTTCCTAAACTTGGAGAAACATGTGGCTACACAAAGCTATACAACATAGTTTCTTTTTTGGTCTGGGTGATGTAGAAATGGAGAGCCATGAATATGCCACAGTACAGAAATAAAATCAGTTGGAGAGTTGTGATTAGCTTCCTGATTTTAACTTGGTACTTAATGAGATATAAAAACATGGGCTTTTTTGTAATTTACCAGTTTATTCCTGTATTATGTTTCTGCTCTGTCTATCTAATCCATGACAGCATTAGGCAGTCAAAAAAAGAGAGGGAACAAAATCCAAGATCTGACCACATGCGCAATAAGGACTGACTGGGCAGGGAATGGAGGAACAGGCGGAGAGGATTTTTATGTTTTGCTTATCTGCAAAAGTAATTCTGATTCATTTCAGGCTTGCTAAAAATGATTAAAATAGAGGTTAAATGAAATATTTGCACAAATATACAGATTGCATATTGTTGATATATATAGTGATTTTTATGCAAGTCACTCTAAAGCAGGAGTGTCAAACTCAAGGCCCGCAGGGTGCTTAAATCTGACCCACGCGGCCAGCCTGGAAATATCAAAGGACTGACCCGCAGTGCTCTGCTGGCCAAAACGGGCCATGGGGGGATTGCATGTGGCCTCCCTGCAGCCCATTTTTAGACTCCATGGTTTCCAACAGCACTCTGCCAGTCAAAAATGGGCCATGTGGAGGCCCCAAGAGACCCACACATAGCCTGTTTTGGCCTCTCCAGCCTCCCAAAGCATTCTGCTGTACTCTCTTAGCAATGTCAAACTTTTTGAGAGTATCCCAGTGTCAGATTAAAGCAGCAGAGGAGGAGAAACACCCTACATGGAGAAAATGACATCAGGAATCTGGCCTTTTATGAATCTTATTCCCTGCATGCAAGTTTCCTGTCTGCCAGTTAGTTGGAAGTTAGTTTTAATTCAATTTTTAGCTTGTTGGGTTTTGCCTCTCACCTAAATCCTAAGAAAAGCTTTGGAATTAGCTTTTCCCTACAGATCCTTTGGCTCCTTCCTTCACCTTCCTCCTTTCCCACAGTGTCATCCCCAGACTCACTGGAAGAATCCCCTTCCCCACTTAAGCAACATGAAAAATATTGGGAGAGTTTCCTTGGTGGCAGCAGAAGAGAGAAAACTCAGCTAATTAATACTGGAAACACAAAGCAATGATTTTTGTCACTCAGATAAGTGTGTTTGTCTGGTTTTTTTTTTAAAGAAGAAATAAAAAAAAAACCACTCACAATCTATCACAGCCTCCCAAAACTAGTGTTCCTGGAGAGGACAGATGCAGTGTCTCTCATCTCTGCCAGCAGGAGGGGCTCCAAGTTGGGGGATATGTGATGGAAGCGGTTTATTTTTATTCTTGTCTTTGGCTGGGGGCACAGGAGATGTGATGTTAAGTGATCTTGTACCTCCTCCACTCACCATGGTCATCCCATCTACATCAATCGTGACCATGTCAACCGCTGCTCCCACACATACACCCAGCCATTCAAGGCCAAATACAACCCTGATTCTGCCCTCAATGACATTGAATTTGACACCCCTGCTCTAAAGGATGGAAATCTATGGCTTCTTAGGTCATCCTTATCAGGAATATCCAAGTTCCTGATTAAAAAATTAATTCTGCTGGAGTCAATGAAAAACTACTGCTAATTTGAATAAACAATATTGGACTGAGTAATACAAAATTTTTCTAAATCTTTGATCTTCATTACTGCAAACCAAGTATTCATCAAAAATGGTTATATACATGGTAGCCACAGCTTGAATTTACAATAAATTATTTGATTTTAAAAAAGGAAGGTTTATCTATTTACTGCTGCTAGAAAATGGGTGATGAGATTCTCAGAACAATGAGAATAGGACCACAAGAGAAGGAAAGACTTGAACAAACTAGATATTATTAATTATTCTCCTTCTGTTACTGGCAATAAAATATTTTCAGGAATATTCCTCAAACTGCTGCAGCCCCACACTTCTCGTCCATCTTCTCCTGGATGAACTATGAGCTGAAGCTTGATCAACAGCCAAACCTTTCCAACGCCTCCATCCTGGGGAGCTCCTCCAACGACGTCCATGGTCATTAGCTGAGAGAAGTGACCTGCTGCCACTGCATATCCTGAGAGGGGCATTTTAAGGATGGACAAGCAGAGAGAAAAAAATGATGAAAAATATCAGCAAAAAAATGGAAATGAAGCCAAGTCTTAGGTCATCTAGCTGGATAAAGCATTTTCCCCTTCTCTCAGTAGAAGTTAGACTCATGCAAAACACCATCAAATTCTATAAGAGCCTTACTTTTCTGGAACAGGAAACACACTGTCCAGGTTTGAAATAATAAGCAAGTTTTACCTAACAATAAGATGTAAGCAGGAGACAGATAAGAACATAAATTTAAATCAGAAAAGGTACCAGAACAGTTGATAGTTATTATTGAAAAGAAATAAATGGCAATAAAAGAGAAGAGTACTAAAACTGAAAAACATAGTTTTTCAGGTGTAAAACCGATAATTTCTATGACATTACTGATTGAATTGAATATTGCAAATAGCAGATGTTAGAAAAGCAAGCAACATATGGAATACATAACTTTTTATCCAATTCCCAAAATACTATAACCCATGCTCCTCAAATGAAAATAGATTATGAGAGATTAAAGTCAGTTAAAAAGAAATTATTCAGAGACCCAAGCGGAACAGCATAACTCACCACAAAATATAGTGAGTTAGAAACTTGGTTTGACTTTACTGAATCATTAAACAAGTTCATAGAGGTCAATGTTCTTAGATTTCACTGGCTATACATTTATGCATTTGGGGATCTATTTACCATCAATATTCAAAACCAATAATAATTTGAAAATTGTTGTGCTTTGCTTACCTAGATATATGTAACGCTTGGCTATCACAGATTCATCTTTCAATTTGAAATATGTATTATCAGTGAGATTCAATACTTTGATCGTTCCTGTCCAATAGTAAGATCCTGGAGCTCCCATGATAACCAACTCCTATCAAAAGAAGAGTTTTGTCATGTTAAATCTCTATAGTCAATGAAAATAAATATTTGAGATTCCTCATGCATACCTAAATCAAGAAACAGAAAATACACTAGAGTCATGGGAATGAACTCTGAAAATGTAGAAAAGAGTATAATAGAATAATCTGCTTCTCTCCTACTCTTCTCCACACCAACAAATATCCTGTTCCTAATGGCCTTTCAGAAGGCATTAAAGGCTAGGTCCCACTGGCCGACGGATGCAAAACGTATGCAAAAAGGACACAGTGGACGAGCAAAATTTCGGGGATG